>CAUYQV010095264.1:0-27847 GCA_963574575.1 Galagoides demidoff
CTATATTCCTTGATCACTTCTAGGAGTTTTGTAGTAGAATCCCTAGTGTTTTCCAGATATACTATCATATCATCTGCGAAAAGTGAAAGTTTAATCTCTTCTGACCCAATATGGATTCCCTTGATTGCCTTTTCTTCCCTAATTGCGATGGCTAAAACTTCAATTACAATGTTGAAGAGCAACGGAGATAATGGGCATCCTTGCCTGGTTCCTGATTTGAGTGGAAATGATTTCAGTTTAACTCCATTCCATACAATATTGGCTATAGGTTTGCTGTAGATGGTCTCTATTAGTCTAAGGAATGTCCCTTCTATACCAATTTTCTTAAGTGTTCTGATCATAAAGGGATGCTGGATGTTATCGAAGGCTTTTTCTGCATCGATTGAGAGAATCATGTGGTCTTTGTTTTTTAATTTGTTTATGTGGTGAATTGTATTTATAGATTTACATATGTTGAACCATCCTTGAGATCCTGGGATAAAACCCACTTGGTCGTGGTGTATGATTTGTTTGCTGTGTTTCTGGATTCTGTTGGTTAGGATCTTGTACATAATCTTTTACAACACTTTGGCACAAAAGAAAGCAAAAAATTCCTCACAATAAATTTTTATAAATATTTGTAATGATGGAATTTTAAACATAGGTGAAAAATATGTTTTTGTGTGGTGCCACCTGCTTTGTGTCATTCAAAACTGTCACATAGATAATGACTGTGAATATTTGAAGCCCAAGTCCTTAAGGGTTTACTACTCCCTCCCCCCTAAGTTTTACTCATTCACTGGATCATGTCTGGAATTTCACAGCCTGAGAATCTTTTTAGCTAAAACGATTTTATTGATTGTTTTTAATGATTTATTATCTTTCTCTGTTTATTGCATTTTAACCTGAAGGGAAGGTATTTTTGGACAGGAATCTTTCTTGTGTGTTCTCTTAGTTAGATTGAGATTCTGTAACAAAATACCATAGATTGGGGGGTTTAAACAACAAATATTTATTTCCCACAGTCCTGGAGGCCGGGAAGTTCAAGAGCAAGGTGCTGGCAGGTGCAGCCCTCCCCAGGGCTCGCCTTGCGGGAGGACGCGCTCCTTCTCCGTGTGCGCTCTCATGGCCAGGGAGGAAGCTCTGGTGTCTCTTCTCCTGATTGGGACACTATTCCCGTCATCAGGGCTGTGTCTCCAGCCCCTCACTTACACCCAGTTACCACCAAAAAGGCCCCACCTTTAAGTACCATCAATTTTGTCTGGCCAACGAAAACTGCTTAAAATCGCAAAATACGGGTTTTGAAGGGACACAAACATTGCGTTGATAATGTGCGTCATTCAAAGAAGCTGCTTAGTCCTACATTTCAGCTCCATGTCCATTTATTTCACATCTATGTAGATATTTCTTTCTCCCTTTTCTCCACTAAACTTCAGATCTCGATAGTTTAGCAGTTTGCAAATGAATGCGTGAAGCTGGTCAATGGATTCTGAGATACAATTGAAGTGGTTCTTCAGTCTCTTTAATTGAGGCTCCTTTCATAAATCCGCATGTGGGTGGGGCAGAGATTTCCTCCGCATCTGCTCAATGCTCAACTTTGCCAATGCAAGGCATCCAGAAAACGCTCTTTTTATCCCCCACCCCTGAAAATGTGAACAACCGAAGAAAAATAACATTTTAAATACAGCCGTTTCGTCCTAGGACTTTCATTAACTTTCACTTTTGATTTTGAGGATACATTTGAGTTTTATTTCTATTCAGAATTTTAAATACATTATCTTTAACTTAAAGCACCACAACTATTAACGTCTACAGCTATTTTAAAGTGTTTCAAGAGATTTTAGCTGAATGTAAGGAAGTACTTTTGTATAATTTAAAGATGGCATGATTTTTCCTCATAAGAAAAATAGAAATTCACTATCAAGACAGTGAATCCCTCTAAACAGAAGTAGTCCAGTGTAAGTTGAATAAAAGCCAGTTAGGGATGATGCAGAGGAGAGTCACACGCAGGCGTAGTGAAATGGGGCATTATTCTTAATGCACTTTCAAACCAAGAATTTGGTTTTTATGTAGTAGCTTTCTGTATATACCATACATCTGACATGCAATAAACTTAATGACAAGCACAAAGTCAGACACTGGGCTCCTCAAATTTGATTCCTTAGGGTTAGATTTTTAAGAAGCAATTAACTCTGAATATATAAAAAACAGTGCACAATTTAACAAGATCTTTGAAAACAAGCAAATTTCACTTTGAAAAAAAAGTGTTGTATGTGATATATTAAAAAAAAAAAAAAACTGAGCATGTACCAAGTTGGGAAAGTGAGAAATCTGATGAGAGATTTCTATATATTGTTAATGAAAATAATTGTTCCAAGTAATTCTTTTTCTTCTACCTTAATGGATCTACTCACTGGGATTTGGCCAACCTGTCGAATTATCATCTTCTGAGAAAAAGAATGGCCCAGCCAGTGAAAACTGCTTAAAATTGTGTGAGAACATATTGCTATAAAAATTCCAGACCGGTGCAAAAATCTATGTGTTCTGGATTTGGCTTTATAAAAGTACCTTAATTACAGGTTTTACTCCTTGGGATTAAGTATGTTAAATTACTCTGCATCTTGTGTCCGTGGTTGCTGTTTAGTCCATTTGTGGAGATGAGATGAAATTCCAGGGCCCCTGAGGGTTTTGTTTTGGTGGTCAGCTCCGGCTGTGCCTTTGGCCCATACCTTGCAGCAAGGAAAGGCTGACTCTGGTTGTCTTTAACCTTCTCTCCTGCTCGTTATTAAAGACATATCTCGTGTCTAACTCTCTTTCCCATACTTGGTGTCTCTCAGAAGACACGTGAGACTAACAACAAACTGGCCAGTTCAAAAGGAGCTATGTATCTTGTGTGTGTGTGTACATATATATATACTGTGTGTACATATATATACTGTGTGTACATATATATACTGTATGTGTACATATATACACTGTGTTTATACATATATATACTGTGTGTATACATATATGCTGTGTGTATACATAGTACTGTGTGTGTACATATATATACTGTGTACATAAATATATATACTGTGTGTATATATACATATATTGTGTGTACCTATATATGCTATGTGTATACATATATACTGTGTATGTGTATACATATATATACTGTATATGTGTATATATACTGTGTGTATAGATATATACTATACATTTACATATTTGTGACTGTGTGTTACTATCTTTTATCAACATTCTCAGTAAGAATATTTAGGTAAAGTTATTTTACATGGTTCTGTATGAGAAAGATCTTATAGCTTTTCCAGCACAGAAATAGACAAAATACCTTTTTTTTAGTTTGTATGAGCATAAGTAGCCTCTAACAATATAAGTAGCACACTCAGACTTTCAAGATGTTTTTTCTTACCCAAATATACGCCCTTTTATATTTAGTTTGTCTTTGTTAATGTGGGAGGGAGAATACGTCATAAAGGAACACCTTGAGTACACACAGTTTAATGTACAAAGAAGATACAGAAACCCAGTTTTGCTCCTTCTTAATCTTGTCAAAGACAGATTTCCCAGTTAATCCTCTTCATTGTAAATCAGGACAACATTGTCCTTAATCTAAAAGCAGAAAGAAACAGGTTCTTATTGTCAATGCCCTTGTCTTTAACAAATTTTCTTAAATGGCTCTGGTTTTGGTCTCATAACATGAATTTTTAAACATTTCATTATTTCTGGGTTTTTTTCCTCTCTTGAGGTAAACTCTTCATTCTTAATTTTGAACTAAAATTTTTATTTTCTATGTGATGCATTAGGTTTTATAAATTTAGCAATGTGTGTTTCATGACTGCTTGCTTTAAAAAATAAAAAAAAGTCAACACCTATAAATTTAAGGGCGTAGAGATTACTCATCATTTTCTTGGCCGTATTTCTCATCTCCTCAAGTACATCCCAATTTTTGTTACTCTTTGTAGCAAAACTCCTTTAAACATTTGTCCTTATTTCTAAATAACTGTTCTTATCTTATTCCTCCTGTTTTATCTTAAGTCTACTTTCCTGAGATATTTGCTACATCTATGCTCTTAAACTACTCATATCAAGGTCACTAATTGCCTTAATGTTTTTAAATTCATTAGTTAATTTTCAGTTCTCATCCTGCTTGACCTACAGGCACCGTTTTGCAGTGTGGCCACTCCTTCCTCCTCTCCCCTGGCCTTAGGGTCCATGCCTTCTGGGGGGCCTGCCTCACAGATCACCTTCACTGTCTCCTCTGCTGTGTGTCCCCTTATGCTGCTCTCTGACTGCCGGGCTGCCCAGGGTTCAGTTCATAGTCCTCTCCCGGACTCTGTTCCTCCTTGGCGGTCTCAAAGCAGCTGTATGCTAATGTGTCTCAGATTTCTGTTTTCACTCCTGGCCATTGTTAGAACCCTAGACTCATATGGGCAATTATATACTCAACAGTGCTACCTAGGTATTTAATAATTGTCTCAAACCGTGCTATGCTTCCAATAGTTTCTCCCAAATTTACTCTGGCCTTCTGCTGCTTAGTTGGAAGTAACTCTATATCCTAGTTGTTCAGCCTAAAAAAAAAAAAAAAAAAAAAAACCAACCACAAAGAAACAAAAAACCTTCTCTCTTCTTCATAGACTACGTTTAGTCCATTGAAAAATGCTAGTATCTCTGTCTTCAGAGAAATTGTGGTTTCTTTGAACTTGCACAAATACCACCCTGGTCTCAGTTTCCATGACCTCTCCTTTGCAGTGTGTGCCTAGCTCTCAGCTGGTTACCCTGCTCCTACCCTGGGCCTCCACAGCCCCTGTGGCCCCTTAGAATGAGGCTGCCACGCTTGGCATTACGGATTTAAACTGGTTCTTTTCTCTGTTTGGATTATTTTTTCCAAGGTATCTTCTTGGTTTAACTCCTTCACCTTTAAGTCCTTGCTTAAATGTTACTTTCTTACATAGAAATATTATTTTCTTTCAGATATTATAACAAATATTTACAAATGAGGTAGTCATTAGTTACGCAAGAGAAGTTTATGTATCTTCTCATAATTCTGTGTACCCGAAGTCTGCAGTCAAGGTGTGTGTGGATGGGTCGGTTCCTTATGAGAGCTCTGAGGAGGAGTCCTTCTCCTGCCCTCTGTCCCAGATCCCAGTGGCTGCTGGAACCCTTGGCATTCCTTGGCTTATACCTGTGGAGACAGAGACAGCCTCCTGGTCTGTACCCAACTCCAGTCTCTAGAGCTCCTGGTCTATATTGCAACCCTCCTCCTCCTCCTCCTTTCACTTGCCAGGGCACCTGTCATTGCATAAGGACCAAGATGACCTCCTCTCAGGATCCTTATTTACTTCTGAAAAGATCTTATTTTCAAGTAAGGTCATGGGCTCCAGGTGGACGTACCTTTTGAGAGGCCGCCATCCAACCACGTCATGAGGCTTACCTTTACTGTCTGTTTAAAATGCAGTCTCTACTCCCCGTCTAATTGACATTAAGTCCACATACCTTACTCAAGATCTTTAGCATTTTGAGCTTTTCCGTTTGAAAGTGTGGAAGTTTCTGTATTTCTGGAAGATTGTAAGGTACACACACATATCACAGCAGTCTCAGTGCAGTGTCGGGCATCACACTGTTAGGAAACACATTAGTGTTTGGTGGTAAAACATGGAAACTTGCATTATGGGAAAAACAAAGTATAAATAGGTTTACATCAGTTCAGGTCTGCGTTTGTTCCCCAACTCGTTGGTGTCAAACTCACAGATAACCTTTAAAGATTTTATGCCTGCTGCTTTATTGTTTACTTATCACCCTTTCGTTTACTGTTCTCTTTGTCTATCCAGCTGATGCTCCATGAGGCCAGGTTTTCTGTTCTATTCCTTGATGTCTCCCAAGCTCCTAGAATGATCATGGGCTTATGGCAGGTGCTCCATGAAAACTTGAGCACCTCTTAATGCTGCTCCCCTGAGAACTGTTTGCTGGCCATCTCGGTCACAGAAGAATGTGCAGAGAACAAGAGAGAAGATTTCAAAAGCGACAGAAGGAAAAATGCACTTTAAATATCCTTAGATCTGCCACTATATCTCATTTCAGATGTGTCAGGGTTAGGGAAGACCTCTGCCAAGGGAGCATTTGTGAACTGAATTAATTGATCATTTATGTGTATCCAGATACCTTTAGAGGGATAGATTTTAGTTATGAAAACAAGATCTTGCTCTTTGGACTAATTCAGGAAAAAATAACTGTTCTCTTTCTATGTTTAAGGTGATTAAAAACATATGATATTATATTTATATTTAAGACATTTGAATTTTTCAGCCTTATAATTTGCCACTGACTTTCACAGTCAACACACTTTTTTCTTTGTTTCTATATGGAGGTTTCTTTATAAAAATAAAAAACTGTGCAAACACTGTAACGTGAAATAAGTTTTAGTAACTAATTAGAGGGAAGTTAGAGGTTTTTGAAGCAACAACTGCATGAAACAGTTATAAAAGGGCACGAAATCATGAACTTACTAAGGGATGTTCTTACATGATGCAAATATTTGATAATGATCCAGTGAAGAAGAATTAAGAGGTGATGCATTTTATCACTATTTTAGTGGACTAGCCCATATTTTCCTGGTGCTAAAAGACTCCATCTCGGTGATTTGGAATATAACTATACATTTGATTGAGCCCTTTCATATTCCTATTTCCCCCATTATTTAGTGGTGACTGCTATTAGATAATGCTGACAACAGTCAGAAGGGGTGGTGGGAGTTTGACCCTGTATTTCAAATGAAGCCTCAGGTGGCTCCAGCCAGCGCTAAGCCGTGCCCTGCTGCTCCTTCCATAGTAACATCCCATTTCCACCGAGTCCTGTGGCCTTGTCTTTGGAAAGTACTACATTTTCTCTCCTTTTCTTTTGCATGTAAGCAAACAAATAAACCCACCAACCAAATAAACAGTACTCAAATAAGCACACAGTTTTGAGCTGCACTTGCCCTCCAGTTGTCAAGCTCTAAGTCTGCCTTCAGTCAGCACCAAGATTCCCATCCTGTGACCTACACAAAGAGCTTCCGTTAGTATTTCCTCACCTGCTCTTTGCGGGAGCACTCGACAGCCTGATTCTCACGGCTGCGGCTGCTCTCTTGATGCTGTCCTGGAAAAGGTCGCTAATGTGAAAAGTTCCTGCAGATATTTTCCTCTCTGGCTGCTCTATGTCACTGGGCACTAAAGCTGTCCAACACTGAGTGTGATTTAGATGCTCTCTGTAAGCCTCCTGGTCAGTGTCCTCATCACTTAGCTAAATACTGCAGAGTTGCTTCTTGACTACAGATGATTATTGATATATTAATTGAAAAGACTAATATTTTTATTAGAAGTCTACCTTACACATTTCTCAAATATGTCCTTTTTCACTTTCTGAACTTAAGTTTAAAGAGCACTATGACACAGCCATGTGTTAAATATTTTTTGAGTAGCACTTGCTTTACTGGTGTGGATATAATGGTGAGGAATTCATCTCTCCTGACATGGAGCTTGCATTTCAATGCAATGTAATGGAAGGGACACAGATAATTAACAAATAAAACTCTACAAACATGAGACTATATGAACTGGTGATTAGTGTCAAGGAAATACCACAGTGAGTCTAGAGGGGAAGGCGATGGGGCTGACCTTTCGAGGGAGGATAGCCAAGGTGGATCTCTTTGAAGACAGAATATTTGACCTGGTCCCTAAGAGGTGGGAAAAGTCAGCAACATGAAGATCATGGCATAAGTATCCCACACAGAGAAAACTGCAATAAACAAGGGCCCCAAACTTTTTGAGGAAGAAAATTTCCTCAAAAATTGTCTAGAATGTTTCATTACTTTTGCGTTTTTTCATTGTTCTTTCAATTTCTATTTCTAGGTTGATTTGATCTTATTGGATGCATTCTGAATCTCTAATCATTTCATCATAACATTTTACCATTTATTCCTGTGAGTTCTGGGAGAACCTCTAGAGTTTGTCTTTTGATTCATTGATTTTATTTTCTATAGTGTCTAATCTGTTATTCACTGCCTCCTTTCCAGTTTTAAATTTGAAAGTCTTATACCCCCCAAGCAATTAATTGTACCTCACCATGTAGTATTTAATTTCTGTTACTGCTTTCTTTAATTTCTTTGATGCACTGTACTATTAAATCTTATTTTGACGCTAAATCAAAATTGCATTATTTTGTTCTTATTTGTCTTTTCACATTTTACTTTATTTTTATTTCAAAAATTTAAAAGGGACAAATGTTTAGGTTACATAAATCATTTTTGTGAAAATGAGTCCCAGCTACAGGTCTGCCCATCAGCCCAGTAATTTCCACAGTCTCCAACACGTCACCTTATTCTCTTTGCCTCCTCATGCCCCCTGTGGATGTCCACTGAGTGTCCCCTCCCTCTGTGTGTGCGTGCGGTCCTCAGGGTTAGTTCCAGTTTGTAGTGAGTGCGTATGGTGTTTGTTTTTCCGTTCTATACTTCACTAGGAGGATAGTGTCTGGTTCCATCCAGAGTGATGAAAAGAATGCATTGCTGGGTAAGGTTGAGTAGTATGCCATGGTAAACATACGCCACACCTTGCTACTCCACTCATGCATTGAGAGGAACTTGGACGGATTTCTCATCTTTGTAATTATGAATTATGCTGCAAAAATATTCAAGTGCCAGTATCTTTTTGATGAAAAGTCTTTTTTTCCTTTGGGTTACCACCCCATGGTGGGATTAGTGGATCAAATGATGGGTCTACTTTGAGTTCTTTGAGGAATCTCCAAACTGCTTCCATAGAGATTGTACTAATTTGCAGTCCCCCCAACAGTGTTTAAGCATTCCTTTCTCTCTGCATCCATAACAGCATCTCCTCTCTTTAGATTTCTTGGTAAATCCATTCTAATTGGGGTAAGGTGATACCTCATTGTGTTTTTAATTTGCAGTCCCCTGATGACTAGTGACCTTTAACTTTTTTTCATGTTTATGAGCCGTTCATTTTTCTTCTTTGAAGAAGCTTCTGTCTGTGTCATTTGCCCACTTTCTAATAGGGTTGTTAGTTTTTTTCTTGAAAATTTCCTTGAGTTTGTTGTAAATTCTAGTTATTAGCGTGTTATTAGATGTGTTGCTTGCAAATATTCTTTCCCATTGTGTAGATTTTTTATTTACCCTGTTGATTGTTTCCTTATTTGTGCAAAAGTTTTTTAGTTTAATCAAATCCCATTTATTTTTGTTGTTGCCATGATTTCTATTGGAGTCTTAGTCATAAATTCTTTGCATGAGTCAATATGTGGAAGAAGTTTTTTTCTGTATTTTCCTCTAGAACTCTTAAGGTTTTACATCTTAAGTCTAAGTCTATTTTACAACTTGAATTAATTTTAGTGAGTGTTGAGAGGTAGGGTGCTATTTCACTTTTCTGCATGAGGCTGTCCAATTTTTCCAGCACCATTTATTGAGCACAATTTTTTTTCCTAAGTGAGTGTTGCTGTGTGCTTTGTTAGAGATCAGTTGGTTGTAGAAAGACAGTTTTATACCTGGGTTCTTGGTGCTGTTGCAAGGATCTGTGTCTCTATTTTTGTACAGTATCACCCTACTCTGGTATACTGTTATCTTGTGGTACAGTTTGAAGTCTGATGATGTGATGCCTCCAGATTTGTTCTTTTTTTTTTTTTTTTTTGAGACAGAGTCTCACTCAGGTGCCCTGAGTACCTGAGCAGAGTGCTGTGGCATCATAGCTCACAGGAAACTCAAGCTCTTCAGCTCAAGTGATCCTCTTGTCTCAGTTTTCCTATTTATCGTAAGGGCAGGGGCTCCCTCTTTCCCAGGCTGATCTTGAACTCCTGAGCTCAGGCAACCTACTGACCTTGACCTCTCAGAGTGCTAGGATTACAGGTGTGAGCCACTATGCCCAGCCTAGATTTGTTCTTTTTGCCTAAGATTGTTTTGGCTATAAGTGCTATTTTCTGGTTTTAACTGAAGCATAGGATTATTTTTTTAGATCTTTGAAGTATGACTTTAGTAACTGAATAGTGACTGCATTGAATTTTGAATCACTTTGGGCAGTGTGCACACTTCACAATGTTGATTCTACTTATATGGCATGGTGTGTTTTTCTACTGTTAGTATCCTCTGTGATTTCTTTCCATAGAATTTCTTAGTTCTTGTTGAATAGAACTAGTGACAGTGGGCAGCTTTTTTCTCGTTCTGACTCTTTGGTGCCAGGCTTTCAGCTTCTCCCATCCTGTACGATGTTGACTGCAGGTTGTCACATATGGCATTTACACTTCTGAGATATATTCCTTCTATGTCTTGTTTGTTGAGAGTTTTTATTATGAAAAGGTACTGGATTTTGTCTAATGCTTCTTCTGAATCTATTGAGATGCTCACGTGGTCTTTGTTTTTGCATCTGGTTACATGGTGAATCACATTTATTAATTTACACATGTTGAATAGCCTTATATCCCTGAGATGAAGCCCACTTGGTTCTGATGAATTATTATTATTATTATTATTATTTTGGATCTGCTGTTGAATTTGGTTTGCAAATATTTTATTGGGGATTTTTTGGTAGCTATATTCATAAGGAATATTGATCTATAGTTTTCTTTTTCTTTTTCTTTCCTAGCTTTGTAGAATGAGTTGAGGATTATTCTCTCCTTCTCAGTATTAGAGGATAATTTCTGTATTAGGGGACCCAGGTCTTCTTTGAAGGTCTGATGGCATTCACTGCAAATTTAGTTGGGCAAGGTTTTTATTATTATTATTATTATTATTATTGTGTTTTACTGTATTGCTGTTTTGATCTCACTGTTTTTGGACTATGCAGGAGTTCTGTTTATTCCTGGTTGAATCTTGGGAGGTTGTGTGTTTCCAGGAACTTACCATTTCCTCTCTGTGGTTTATGCTCCTAGAAATTTCCATGATCGTCATGGATGAAGTTTTGTATTTCTGTGGTGTTACTTGTAATGTCAGTTTTTCCATATCTCAGTGAGTTTATTTGGATACTTTCTCTTCTGTTTTGGGGTAATTAGTAAGAAGTTTGAACATTTTCCTTATCTTACCGTATGAGCCACTTTGTGCTCTGTGAGTTCTGTGCTGTTTTCTCGTTTCCCGCCCATTTAGTCCTGCTGCGTCCGTCAGTATTTCTGTTCTTTGCTATTTGTATCTGGGAGCTCATTTTGGGATTGGCATTTTTATGTCTTCTTGTTGAATTGTTCCCTATATAAGGTGATTATATAATGACGACCTTTTTCTTCTTCTTTTTTTATCTTTGTTGGCTTAAAGTCGATTTTATCTGATATGAGAATGGCTGGTTTTTGTTTTGTATTTTTGCTTTGTATCCTTCTTTTTCTAGTCCCTTGATGTGTGGCATTAGGTAGTTAACTTGTGATTTTCTGCCTTTTCGATGTGGGCATGTGGGGCTATGAATTTTCTCCTGAAGAACCCTTTTGTTGTGTCCCATAGATTCCAATAGACTGTGTTCCCTTTGCCATTCAGTTCAAACAATCTTTCGATTTCCTTCTTAATTTCATTCCAATAATTGTTGAGCAGCAGGTTAATTTCCATGATTGTGTACAGTAGAGTGTTTCTCTTGTGATTGACTTGTGATTTTATTCCACTGTGTCTTGAGAATGTATTTTTGAATTTATTGAGACCTATTTTGTGACCTAAGATATGGTCTGTCTTGGAGAAGTCCCACAGGCTGCTGAGAAGAGTGTGTATTCTGAAGTTTTGTGGTACAATGTTCTGTGAATGTTGGTTAGGTCTACTTGATTTAGAGTTTGCTCTAAGTCCATTGCATATTAATTTCCTAGTTAGATGACTTGCCAACCTCTGAGGTCCTCAGCAGTGATGGTGGTACTATTTATTTCCTCGCTTAACTCTAGTAAAATTAGCTCTATGTATCTGGGAGCCCTGTTTTGGGTGTGTGTATATTCACCATTTTTGTGTCTTCTGTTGAATTACTCCCTTTCCCATTATATAATGACCCTCTTTGTCTTTTATGTTTGTTAGCTTAAAGTCACTTTTATCTGAAATAAGAGTGGCCACACTTGCTCTCTTTTGATTTTTGTTTGCCTGGAACACTTTTTTTCCTCTGCTCAGAGACTGTTTTCCTGTCCACAAGGGGAGCTGCTGTGAGTAGGCTCAAGGCAGGCTCTTCAGACTGGAAAAGCTGCTGGGAGGAAGGGGCTGCAGTGCTCAATCGCCTGGGCCCTGAACACACCATGCTGGGTTGGCATGGTGCCATCAGAGGACCCTCTGCAGTCCCCACCTTAAGCCTCAGCAGGACTCCAAGGTTGTTTCCCACCACTAGGGAAAGCCCCTGGGAGGCAGATTAAAGCAAGCTCCCCAGACCTCAGCAAAACTCCTGAAGGTGGGGCTGCAATTCCCTGACTACCTGGACACTTGGGCGCACTGTGCTGGATTTCTACGGTGCCACCAGCTGGGATCTCCTCCTGTGGGGACTCTCCCTAGTGTGACAGTGACCATGCAGCTTTGAGCCCTAGCTGGGTTCCAAGGTTGTTCTCCCAGCTGCTGGGGGAAAACCACTGGGGGAGAGGTGAAGGCAACTCTTCAGAGAAGGAAGGCTCCATGCGGGAGGGGCCTCAATTCTCTGCCTGCCGGGCTGTCTGAATGTGCCTTGCCTGGCCACTCAGTGCCATGGGCTGGTTCTTCCTTGGCAGAAGACCCACAGTAGTTCAACAGCCTGGCCTCCTGGTGGGGGGTAGGCTCTCTCCCAGATGGCCACATCTCCGACCACAAAGTGCTCTGTTGTCAGCTCTGCCTGTGTGACCTCCCTTGCCTCCCTCTCCCAGCTGCCAATCCTTTCCCCCTTTGTCCCCCAGTCACCTGCTTGAGCCCTGGGGACATGGAATCTGGCCTGAATGTCTGACCCAGTGGTGTTTACATCCAAGAAATCCTAGCAGGCAGGGAGCTCCCAGATGGGGCACCCCAGGTCCCCTATAGGTCTTCAAGGGGAAAGGTGTGGGCCCCACCCTCTGTGGGAACCTCAGGGTGGAGGGTGACCCAGCTGGGGGAAGTAGCCACTCTCCAAATTCTCTGCTGAAACTGCTGGCCCACTTGCAGTGGTTGGGGGAGGGACAGGGAAGGATAAGAGTCTGAAAGGAAGACAGCTGGCCCCTCCGTCTCCAGGATCACTCTCCTCGGAGGGGACCCAGCACTGAATGTCGGTGCTCCAGGATCACTCTGAGTTCTTCCCAAAATTCTGTTGCCATAACTCTGGGCCCATGGGGATAGTGAAGCAGCCAAGTAACATGGCATCCTGCCGTAGCCAAAGGAGTGTGGGAAGGAGAAGGGCGTTCCCTCCGTCCACCGCTGCTGTGCTTGGAGCATCACTGGCTTTTGACCCTCCCCAATGTTGTTTTCTCCTTGTCCCTCTTCATTTCCTGTGGTGCAGTTATCCCCCACGAGGGCCCTGGAAGGCTCCTCCACTTCTCTCTATGATCTGTACCTGGGTGAACCCCCTTGCCCCTCCCCTTTCTCTGAAAGGCCCCCTCCCTCCTGGAGAGTGGGTAAGTGGCATCTCTAGGCAGCCTCTTGCTGCCTTTCCCCTGTTTCTTGATGTAAATTTTCAGATAGATTCAGCTGCCTTGATTCACCACACTAGCCCCTTGCTGTTTGTTTACACTGGAGAATCTTTTCAAATATCTGATTTTTTCATACTAATTTTTCATACTAATTTTGGTCAAGGATTGTAGTGTTTCCATGGAAAATGGAAAAGGGGTTTAAAGTGAAAACTGTGGGCAAATTCAAAAATAGATAATTTTCTTCTAAGTCATTTCTTTTTTTTTTGACACAGAGCCTCAAGCTATCCCCCTGGGTAGAGTGCTGTGGCATCACAGCTCATAGCAACCTTCAACTCCTGGGCTCAAGCAAGTCTCCTGCCTCAGCCTCCCAAGTAGCTGGGACCACAGGCGCCCACCACAATGCCTGGCCATTTTTTGGTTGCAGCCATCATTGTTGTTTGGCAGGCCTGGGCTGGGGATTCGAACCCGCCACCTTAGGTGTACGTGGCTGGCACCTTAGCCGATTGAGCCACAGGCACCGAGCCGGAAGCATTAATTCTTAATATTCAGAAATATTTTCATGAAGCCTAGAAGCATCCTGCCCTTTTATCTTCCAAATTGCTAATGTTTTAATGTTTAAATAATAATGCATATGAGGGAAATAATGAAGTTTAGAATGCATTGATCTTCTGTGAACACCTATTCTTTGTAGAGTATAATGTTAAGCAAAGTAACTGATGTTTCAGGCACCGTCAGGGAGCGCTGCACACCTCCAGAGCTTGGCGATGAGGATGACGGCTCTGAAATGACTGGATGCTCATGTCTTCTTAAAATTGCATGTTGAAATTCTAACTCCCAATATGATGGTGTTACTGGTGCAACCTTTGGAAGGGATTAGGGCATGAGGGAGAAGCCCTGATGAACGAGATTAGTGCCGTCTTGGTTTAGATGGGCATAACAACATGTCTTTAACTGGGCCATTTAGAAACAGTAGCAGTTTATTGCTCACAGTTCTGGAGGCTGGAGAGTCCAAGACCATGATGTCAGCAGACTCCATGTCTGATGAGCACCTGTTCCTTGTTAGATGGCCCCGTCTGAGTCCTCACAAGGCAGACAGGCACATAGCCTCCCTCAAGCCTCATTCATAGGTACACTAAGCCCATTTACAAGGGCTCTGCCCTCATGATCTGATCATTTCCTAAAGATACCACCTCTGAATACAATCACATTTTGCAATGAGGTTTCAACATATGAATTTTGAGAGAGACCCAAGTGTTCAGACCATAGAAGTGCCGTTGTGAAAAGGACCTAGAGAACTCTCTCACCCTCTTTCTGCTCTGGGGTGATGCAACAAAGTTATCAGGCGTCAGTCCTGAAGAGGCTTCTCAGCGGAATGCCAACATGCTGGCATCTCGACCTCCAGCCTCAGATCTGTGAGAAAGAGACTGCTGTTACTTACAAGGCTCCCAGTCTATGGTATTTTGTGGTCAGCCCAAACTGACTAAGACATTGGCTGACAGCACTTTGTCCATTAGGATTCTGTCTCAGTTGGCTGAATTATTAGAATTGTGGTAGGAGTCTTATAATTTTACGGGTGTTTGTAAAAAAAGTCCAAACCATTTCATTCCTCCTCTGTCACACCACAACAATCAACACAGAAAACTTCGGTGACAAAATGTGTGGTGGTTTTTCCCCATACACAGAGCAAGAAACTTCAGATCTAAAACGGTGAGGATTCAGTCTCCAAAACTACAAACACCTGTCACAGGTCCTGGACCTTCCAGCCAACCAGCTTCGAGCTGGGTCCACACAGCCCCCTCCGTGGGCCTGATTAATGTGCTTCAGAGGCTTCCAGCACTCAGAGCCAGGCTCAGATCTGTTCACTGGCTTCCTGTAAAGGACATTGCAGGACACAGATGAAGAGATGTGTGGGACGACACATGGGAGAGGAGTGCAGAGTCAGGAACCTCCACGTGCCCAGGTACCCGGAGATCTCTGAATCCTTGGGCCTCTACAGAGGCTTCATTACACAAGCATGGTTGACAATCATGTAGAAATGAGATTTAACAACCTAGTCAGGCCTGCCCGTTCTGATTTTCTTTGGCCTCTTTGTGTGGATCACCCTCCTCCAGGGTATGGGCAGGAGACTCCCTGCAAGAATGGAGGGAGCCCACAATCAGATCTGAGTCCAAACTTGGATGGGTGAAAGGAGGACAGAGAAGGTGAGAGAGAGATTCTATTTCCTGAGCCCTGCTGCTGAAGCCTAACCTGCACCCACATCACAACAAAAGGCTCACACAGGCTGTGGGAGTCCTGAGGCAGAAACTGGGGATGCAAACCCAGAATTGTGGGAACATGCGTACGCATGTGCTGTGATTGTTCCA
Source organism: Galagoides demidoff (assembly GCA_963574575.1). Classification (NCBI taxonomy): domain Eukaryota; kingdom Metazoa; phylum Chordata; class Mammalia; order Primates; family Galagidae; genus Galagoides; species Galagoides demidoff. The sequence goes on from CAUYQV010095264.1 coordinate 15,888, forward strand.
GGGTACATTTTAGCTCAGAGTTCACATAACTAAGTTTATATTTGCTGATATTTTATTGTTAAATCAGCCCACTGGATTTAAATTCAAAAGCATGATTATTGGGAATGAGGACAATCACAATGATATTTGATATTTTTGAGGCCGTTAAAATAGTGTAAAAACAAAAATGGGAACTGGCTCCCTTACTGTTGAAGGAGGCAGCTGCCCTTGGCGGGCAAAGTCTTCAGTTTGAATATTAGATGTTCCCGTCTCTTAGAGTTATCAAATACATCTCACGTGCTGCTTCAGGGGTGCTCTCCAGTTTTTATTGCAGGTGAAACTTCTAATTTCCACATGAAGAGAGGATGCACTTGCTTCTGTCTGGATGTGATCCTAAGACAGAACCTGGTATCAGGAATCTGAAGAAGTGACCCCTTTCTTTGGGGGCCTTTGTTTCATCCATCTTGCCAACCTTGCTCTCCGATTAATTGGAGTCTGTGCTTCTGTCCTATTGTTTAGCAATAACTAGCATAAATATGTAATTATATGGCTTGTTTTCTTGGTAACAGATTTCAAAATACTCTATTATTATGGTGCTGTTTGAATTGTGTTTACTGTATCACCATAAACATATAAATTGAGTCAAATTATTTGCTTGGTTAACTGCAAACCACAAGTTATTACAGTGTTTTCAGTTTCAAAATGTTGCATAACAATAGCACTATTTGATTCTCTCTGTTCCACTCAATTCTCAAAAACTTTGTAATTGCTTCCTATAGTATATCAGGCACAACTTTTGGAGAAGGCAGGAGACGCATTGTGTAGCACCATACCAGACCCTGTGTAATTATTTAAACATACTTTATAATTCCCATAGTTACCTGTGGGTTATTTGTAGTTCATAACTTCTGTCAAATTCCGAAGTATTTTTTTTCTCTTTGCCTAAGCATCTGACTCTTCTAACATACACAAAGCCAAATTTACTATAAGAAAATTTAGAGGTATTTCTATTAAAAGTCAGTGTGCCTTACAACATTGCTGTGAGTTTTCATTAAGTTATCCAATCATACTGTTATTGGTCTGTTAGTCAATAGAAGGGTTTACAGCGTCCACTCTGTTGTAATCTCTCCTAACTGCCTCTCTTTTCTTCTTCAGGGTTTTAAATAAAGACAAACAAAGGATGAGGGATTTATACCTGCAGTCCTCTGGCAGTATGGCTCTGCCACCTGCTTCCTTTCCTGCTGGTCGTCATTGCTGCTTTTTCCAGCTGTCCTGCCTGCCCTGTGTGTGCCCTTATATCTCATTCCCCATCCTCGCTTCTCTGCTTCTAGTGAATGCAAAGGGCAAAGCTAAAATCAGATCCAGCGTGAGAGCCAGAAGAGAGTATTTCATCTCCTAATCCATGCACTAAAGAAACACAGAATTTGTAATTGAAAAGACATGAATGAATGGCTTTGCATTTTCATAAAAGAAGAAAAGAAAGTTCCTAGCAATTCAATGGGTTCTTTTAATTGTTTTTCTGATCTTATAATTCTCTTCTTCCATGATACCTGCACTTAGCTAAGGTCATTATCTGTATTGTTATGTGAGAACTCTCTGTCAAATGGGTAAAAGGGACATTCTACTGAATGCTGAAGTAACTGAAGAAAGTTTATTTTTAGTTTATGGCAAATGGAAAAGCGAGTTTCCCTGGGGACTAGCAGCATGGGCGTGGGCGTGTGAATTTTTTTACCCCTTAATGTTTCTGAAAAGAAGGGAGCAGAGAGGTTCACTTCAATACTCCGTGTGTGTGTAGACCATGGTTCCAACCATAGATGAGTTAAATCATGAAGGTTCTGGAGATATTATCAGTTTCCTCACTCTCTGGAACATCACCTATGACCATTATGACAGTAACATTCCCCAAAGTTGTCCCTCAAGTTGCCAGACATAGGGAAATGAGAAATTGTAGTGAAATGTACCTTTATTTACAAAGTATTCATTACAAAATTTACAAAATATTCTCTATGTGTTGGCTACCTCTTTGTTAAAAGTTTAGTGAATATTTTGTAAATAAATGTACATTTAGTATAATTTCCCATTTTCCCCTGTGCATGTGTGTCTGGAGACCTTTGGGAGGACACCCTGTGGCATCCTAATGAAACAGATTCTACATGGGAGCCAAGAAAAATAGTTTTCTTCTATACTGGATATTCTTTAATTGAAATAAAAATATACTAAGAACTGTGGTCTGGGAGATATAAAATAAATATGACACTGTTATCATCCCGGTGAGTTCAAAATCTAGGGTCAAAAACATGTAAATGATACGAGCACAGAAGGGTGGCATGGAGATGGATTTTGATTGAGCAAGCTGAAGGAATAACTACTGTAGTTGATCTTCGGAGATAAAAAGAAGTAGCTTCCTCTCTATGGGTGGGATATGGAAAGAACATTTATGAATAAAGGCAGAGAGACGCGGAAGCAGCAGTGGGTAAGGGAGTGACAGGCGCTCGGTGTGGCTGACACTAACCTTCCTGGAGAGAACTGGTCGGAGAAGACCCCACAGCGCGGTGAACACCTTCACACCCCACCAAATCATGTCTCTTAGAGTGTGCGTTAGGGTAAGAACATCACTCTTCTATTATCATAGGTCAATATCTCACAAATATAATATTTAACTACTGGAAAAACTACTAAGAAGTAAAAGCTAGAAATATCATAAATGAATTCCGTGGCACCAACCACCCAAGAACACAAGGATATCTTCAGTATAAATAAATCTTATTAGATAATAATTAGTAACACAGTATTTTTAACATTAATAATAAATTCTAATAATACTGAATATAATAAACTAATTTTCTGGTGTATGAAAATAAACACTCAAGCCTCAGTGTAAAGGTGTGCCATACAAAGTGTAAGAACTCAACTAGAATGCTCTTTACCACTGTTAATAATGAAAACAGTTTTATAGATTTTGTGAGGGAAATAAAACATGAGAGAAAAAATGAGTAGCGTTGAAGAGAAGAGGGAAAAGTAGAATTTCCATGGAACGTAATTTATTCTTAGGCCAATATTTCTAGGAGTTTTTAATAGGTAGTCCAAGGTCATAAGCTAAGGCAGCCAGAAAAGAACAGCATCAACAAAATGCCAAGTTTAAAACCACTCCTCCATTTCTGAAATACTGATGGTAAAAAGGTTGTCTTAAAAAAGCTAACGATTTAGGGATAACTTAACAAGATATGGGTAGATTATTTAAATGAAATTTTAAAAACTTATATTTTATAAATTTAATTTCAGCCAAAGTGTCAATAGTTGTTTAGAAGCCTGGAATAAAAACAAGACAGGAAAACTAGAAAAACAAACTTCAGGGGGAAAATACCAAGGAGAGAACAAGTTCTAGCAGATATTAAACCATTTACAAAGTACCAAAGATTAAAGTATTAGATAACTGTCACAAGGACAGTTAAAATAATAGTAGAATTTCCTGGACTGCTCAGCATTAAATGTTATTATGGACCAAAGGGGCAAAAGTAGGAATACAGAATTGGTTAGAAATTTTTTAAATGAAACTTTAATTAATGTTTTTACCAAAATAAATTTACATTAAGGAGTTAAGTGTATTTTAAATTAATAATAGAAACTAAAATAAAATTAGAACATTTGCCTGTCAAATTAGCAAGTAAAAACAACAGAATACACTAATAACCTGAATAAATGAAACTGGCACGTGTTTCTACATGAATGTTTAACTTTGTATAATCAGGGCAGTGCCTATGGCTCAGGGAGTAGGGTACCAGTCCCATGTACTGAAGGTAGGTTCGAAACCGGCCCCAGCTAAAACTGCAAAAAAAAAAAAAAAAGAAAGAAAACAAGAATAGCAACAAAAATTTGTACAATCATTTTGAAAGGGAATTTCATAATATATATCAAAAACTTTAAAATTGTATGTCAATATTACCCAGTAACTTCTGATGATCAAATAGAAGATTCTAATTAAAAAATAAACACCATACAATTGCCTGTAGTACAACATAAATATTGTATACCATTTATTTTCATACAAGTTAAAAAGTGTAGGAAAAAAACTAAAATAAAGATAACTGAATTTTAACACAGATTGCAATGATAGTGGAACAACTGATGTTTTAAAAAATTATGTAATATATTTTGGTATTCATGTAATTTTTAAAGTGGACATGATATTTTTAATCAGGAAACATTTTTATGAAAATCATTAAAAAATTACAGTAACAATGAGCTTTGGATTGATGGATGAGCAAGATCAGCAGAAGAAATAACTTTTAAGTCAAAGCAATATAAGAAAACATAAGAAAAAGAAAAACAGACTAGAAATAAATTTTGGATTTTGAGAACATAAAAAAGTAGAAAACAACCAAATGACCAAAGAGGCCTAATAGACATGATAAATTAAACTTGACTCAAAAAATTAATAAGAAACCTAGTAAATGTACCAACCAATAAATATAGATTGTGAACAAGCAAACTGATAAAAAGAAAAACACAGGGAGTGAAAAAGCATTGAGTCTCCTCACCCTACATAACTATCAGAATATCGCAAATTAAAACAGCAAGGATGTTACCTCCTTCATGTTTACATGGATGAAAATGTGCTTCTTAGCAAAGTGTCTCAGGAATGGAAGAAAAAGTATCCAATGTACACAGCCCTTTTATGAAACTAATGTATAGCTCTCAAACAAAAGATACAACTTAATTATAGCCCAAAAATGTGGGTAGGGGGTGGGGAAGGGGAGGGGAAAAAGGCGGATGGGTGATGGGAGGGTGACTGGAAAGATCACCTATATATGTATCTAACAAGGGTACAAGTGAACTTTTCTAGAACTTGAATATAAATGTTTTGATACAGTGATTAAGCAAATGACATGAAATTTATGTTATCCAGCTTGATGAAAGTGTTTCAAGTTGTATATGAAAACTGCACAATGTACCCCATGTTTGTATTAATGTATACAGATATCAATTAATGAAAAAAATAAAGAATTTCCGGGAGAGGTGGTTTAGTTATTGCAAATTTCTTCAACATGTGAATGTCGTTAAAGTATTTAATTTCTCCATCATAGATAAAACTCAGTTTAGCCAGATATAGGATCCTGGGTTGAAAGTTATTTTGTTTTAGGAGATTAAAAGTTGATGACCATCCTCTTCTAGCCTGATAGATTTCAGCCAAGAGATCTACCATCATCCTAATACTCTTCCCCTTGTAGGTTATGGTTTTCTTACATTTGACTGCTTTCAGAATTTTCTCTTTCATACTAACTTTAGTGAAGTTAATTATGATGTACCTGGTGGGTGTTTTGTTTGGGTTGAGTCATGATGGGGTTCTGAAACTATCTGCTATCTGAATTTCAGTATCTTTTGGCATGTCTGGAAATTTCTTTTTCATAATTTCATGAAGAAGAGCCTCTGTATTTTGTGAAGCAACTTCATCTCCTTCAGGGATTCCTAAAAAGTGAATATTTGTTTTCTTTGAGTTATCTGAGAGCTCTCTTAGAGAAAGGTTTGTTTTTAATCACCATTTCTTTTGGTCTTTGTGCTCCTGGGTTTCTTCAAAAGCTTTATCTTGAAAGTCAGAGATCCTTTCTTCTTTGTGTTACACTCTGTTATGGAGGGATTCCATGGTATCTTTCAGATCCTTGAGGGCTGTAACCTCTTGCCTCAGTGTTTCAAACTCTTTGGTCATTTTATCTTTGAAATGATTGAATTCTTGAGACATCTTTTGAATGTTTTCTTGAGATATTTTTGAATAATTTCTTGAAATTCTAATTGCCTCTTTTCTTTCATTCTGTAAATCTCATTTGCTATCCAAATTCTGAACTCGATTTCTGACATTTCAGCCATTTGCTTATGGATGGGATCTTCAAATGCTTCTGCACCATCCTTCTTTGGGGGATTTTATCTACTCTGCTTGTTCTGTTTACCAGAATTTTTCCACTGATTCCACCCCATGTTGAGTTTGCACCATTTAGAGACTATCCCACAACCCTTCAGCCTGTGGCTGCCACTGGCAAGGACCCAAGTGGCAGGTGCTGGAGGGGGATGCACGGGTTGAACAGTCTTCAGGGTGCCCAGCTTGGGTGACCAGGGGGCTGTGTCCAAGCTGTGGCAGCCTAAGGATATGCAGTAGTCAAACAGTCATTGGCACGTCTGGTTCGGGTCAAACGGTCCTTGGGGATCCATGTAAGTGCCCCTGGTATGGTGGCCAAGCAGCAGCAGCCTCAGGGTGATGCGTTGGTTAAACAGTCCTCAGGGCACCCCACTCTCTGAGGATGTGAGTGTCAAACAGTGCTGGGAGTGCCCCCTCAGGTTTCCTGGGGCAGCTACCAATCAGCAGCAGCCGATCAGGTAAAGCAGTTCTGGGTACACCCTGCTCAGATACTCAGGGATGGTGACCGAGCAGGGCAAACAGTCTTAGGGGTGTCCTACTCTGGAATCTGGGGGCTGTGGCCAAGCAGCAGTAGCCGTGTTGGTCGAATAGTCATCTGCCCGTCAGGTCCCTTGGAGTAGCCACCAGGAGGCAGGTATGCAGGGAATGCACAGCTTAAAGAGTCCTGGGGCACCCCACTCAGATGTCCGGGAGGCAGCAGCCAAGAAGTGGTAGCTGCGGGGGACACATAGGTTGAATAGTCCTCAGAGTGCCCAGCTCGGCCGCTCAGGGGGCTGCGGCTGAGTGGTGGCAGCCTAGGAAGAGCAGCAGCTTCTGCAGGGGGACGTGCTGGTCAAATAGTCCTCAGGGTGTCCCACTCGGGTGCCTGGGGAGTAGTGGCCCAGCAGTAGCAGCCACGGGCAACGGGAGGTGGAATAGTGCTGGGAGCACCCCTCTCATGTTCCCTGGGGCAGCTGCCACTCAGCGGCAGCCTCGCAGGTCAAACAGTCCTGGGTGCTCCCTGAGCAGGTGCCCAGGGTGGTGACCGAGTGGGTCGAACAGTCTTAGGGGTGCCCCCCTCTGTTGTCTGTGGGCAGTGGCCAAGCAGCAGCAACCCCAAGGGTCAAACAGTCCTCCACCACTTGAGTGCCTGGGGGCAACCGCAAAGCAGTAGCTGTGTTGGGGTTGTGTGGATCAAACAGTCCTGGGGCACCCCACTCATGTGCCCAGGGGTCTGCAGCCAAGTGAAGGTAGCCTAAGGGGACACCCACTTCAAACAGTCCTCTGCGTGAGTCACTCAGGTGACCAGGGTTGAACAATAGCAGCTACACAGAGGATGCATGGGTCAAACAGTCCTGTGCGCGCCTCGCTTGGGTGCCAGCAGCAGCAGCTAAGCAGCAGGCACCCTGTGAATCGGACAGTCTTCTGCCACTTAGATGCCCAGGGCAGCCATAAAGCAGCAGCTGCATGGGGGAAACGTGGGTCAAACAGTCTTGGGGGCACCTCGCTCTGGTGCCCACAGGGCTGCGGCCAAGCCACGGAAGCCTGGGGCGGCGAGCGATTGGAGCAGTCCTCTGCGTGCCTGCCTGCTCGAGTGACCAGGGTTGGTGGCCAGGCAGTCGCAGCTATGCAGGGGACACACAAGTAAAACCATCCTAGGTGCACCTCACTAAGGTGCCCTGGAGCAGCTGCCAAGTGGCAGCAGCTGTGGCTCAAACAGTTCTCGGTGTCCCCCAATCGGGTGCCTGGGGCGGCAGCCAAGTACCAGCAGCCATACAGGTAGAACAGTCCTCTGCCACTCAGGTACTGATGAGCAGCCAGGAAGAGGTAGCTGTGTGAGGGTGTGGGTGGGGGTGGGAGGGTGAAATAGTCCTGGGGCGCCCCGCCCTGGTGCTCAGGGGGTTGTGGCCAAATGGCGGCAGCCTAGTAAGACGGGTGGGTCAAATAATCCTCAGCTCTCCCCTCTGGATGCCCAGGGACAGTGGCCGAGTGGCAGTCAGGGGGAACACACAGCTCCAGCAGTTCTCCGGCTGCAGGGCTGGGACAGGGTGCTTGGTCCTGTGGGTGAGGGGATGCTACTCTTGGACCTCCTCTCACTGTCTTTGCAGGCAAGGGGGAAAGGGTTGACTGGGAATTCAAAATGGTCGCGCAGCGTTAGTTCGATTTTTCTGCCTAGCTAGAGGGTGTTTAGAGTCTCAACAGGGTCCCTCTAGAGGAGTGAACCCCTCTTTCTGTGGCTCTCACACGTGGGGTGAGACAATAAGTCCTCAGTTCACTGCTCAACTGTAAGAAACTCACAGGAGTAGACAAAGAGTAAAAATGCACCTTTCTTGGGGGCGGGGCCAGATATCCTTCCTTTGGGATGTATTATGTACCTGTAGGTTGCTTTCTAGGAGATGCAACTTGCCTCTTCAGAGATGTCCTGAAGATGTCTTTCTTCTCTCTCAGCTGGGCTCCTAGTCTTCAACTTTGTTGGGTTTTTTCTGGACTTTACCCTTCCCTCTGGATCGGAGCTTCTGTCAGAAGCTGATACCTGTTGGCCATTTTGCTCCTCTCTCTTGCATTTTCTGCATGAATATAATTCGGCAGCTCCAGCCACAGCTCCCTCCTTCTGCAGTCACATCACCCTCAGAACGTGCCATCCTCGCTGGTTCTTTCTTTTGGGCCACCGGCTCCGGATGTAGAGAGGTTTGAAAATCGCGCCAACAGATTGGCCCTCTCTTTTCTCTTTTAAAAAAATCTTTTATCCCTTCTTGCTATTCCCTCTTCTCACTCTATTAGTCCTTTATCAAAAAAGACACTTTAACACCTTAGGTCAGAATTGCAGTAACTTAAAGAGCAAGACAGAGTTAGGACGGCCAATTAGAGACAGCTCTCAACAGATGCTCCCATCAAGAGGGAGAAATTGAAAGAATGAACTCAGTAAAGCTGAAGGTTGGGAGATGAGCTGAGAGAGAAGATTGGTAAGTGCACATAATCCCTGCTGAGGCAAGCTACAACTCAAAGGAAGCAAGCAAATTTCAGGTACAAAATCATCCCAAAGAGGATGAGAGTCTTTCTCCTTCCCCAAGAGAGTGTCTCAATGTTTGCTTTCTACAACTGAGCAGTGAACAGAAGACCTCTTGTCTCACCACAGGGGAGAGAGTGGGTGAAGGCTGGGACTCCTTTTTCAGAGAGATCCTGTTGTGAGTCTAGGCATTCTCTTGCCCAGCATAAAAGTTGAACAAATACTTTCCCTGCCATTCTGAACTCCCAGACCACCTTTCTCCCTTTGCCTGGCAGTGTGGAAGCCTACCCCCTGCAAAGATAGGAGTGTCTAGTGTTTCCTTGCTGGGAATAGGCATTGCATGGCTTGCAGCAGCACAGCTGCACTGAAAATGTGACTTGAGTAGAAGTGGAAAGAGATGCAGGGAGGTGGTGACTGGCCCAGCACTGTGAAAGTGCATATCAGCCACAGGTGGAGTCATGGGAACCCACTTGGCGGCATCTGCCATGCAGCAGTGAGAATGGTGGACTCCTGCCAGAGTCAAATTTTGGAAAGACACAGCCCCAATTATTTAGACTGCTGGAGGGAGCCAGGCCTTGCCCTTAAGGGATACCAGAGGAGGGCAGCTGGGACAGAGGCACTGTCTCTGAGGGAGAAAAACAAATGCTACAACATTAACCCCCAGCTTGGAACAGGCTCAGGTGGAACACTTCCCAGTTTCCAGTATGCACTGGAGGGAGTCAGGGTTCAGCTCCTCCTGCCTGCTGGTGGCAGAGTGCAGCAGCCAGGCCAAGGAGGCATTGTGTCCCATTTGACTCTGGCTGGTATAAATCCATGATGCACTTGCTCATTGAAGGGAACTGGGCCACAGCCCAGCCAGGTTACCAGTGACTGGGTGTGGAAGATGTGCAAGGTAGGGAAGGAATCACCAAACCCCCTAGACTAACTCTTTTGCTGGGCAGGGCTTTCTGATTCCATGCAGCACTGGAGCACAGGAGCAAGTCACACTAGAGCTACCAGTGCACCTCTGCTGTCTAGTTGCTGGAGGCCTTATGAACTCTCTGAATTGAACAGAGATTGTGCTGCCTGGGACAATTGGTTTGGAACTCTTGACCTGGGCCAGCCACCCGGGGAACCTCCAAGGTATAGCTGTAGTTGTGTTGTAGTGGCAGGGACTGATTCTCCTTTTACACTTGTTGCCCATGGGGGTGGGGTGTTTTAGTTGCTGCTTCTCTCCCCAGCTGAGATTTCAGCCCAAGCCACTATTTCATTAGGATTAGATAGAGGCTGGCTGAATAGAAGACAGAGCCACCTAATCCCATCACACCAAACAAGTCCCCAGAGTCTCAGGCTGTAGGATTGTAAGGGACCTTTCTAAAGCTGTAGGGGAAAAGATACAGTCACCAGTCCCAGCTCTTTAGTAAAGAGCTATTGAAACATAATTCTATGAGCCCTCAATCCAATTTCACCTTACCAGCTTCTCTAGCCAAACTGTGAAAAATAGTCATGGGGAAGAACCAGTAGAAAAACTCTGGCAACATGAATAATCAGAGTAGATCAACTCCCTCAAGGAACGACAAAGGAAACACAATAGAAGATGTCGTTCATAAGCAAATAAATAAAATGTCACAGAATTCAGAATATGGATGGCAGATAATATTAATAGAATGGAAGTAAAGTTGGGATTAGAAATTCAAAGAATAGTTCAAAAATTGTCTCAAGAAATCAATGAATTCAAAGACATAATCTTCAAGGATTTGGACACAATGAGGAATTAAATTGCAGACCTCAAAGAAATGACAAATACGTTTCCTACCTCAGTAATAGAATGGAGCAGGCAGAAGAAAGAGTCTCTGAAGTTGAAGACAAAGCTTTTGAATGCTCCCAAATGCTAAAAGAGGCAGAAAAATGGAGAGAAAAACTGGATCACTCCCTGAGAGAGTTTTGGGACACCTCAAAAAGAGCAAACATTTCCCTTATAGGAATTCCTGAAGGAGAAGAGGATGCTCCTAAGGCACTGAGGCTCTACTCCAAGATATAATGGAGGAGAATTTCCCATGCATGGAAAGAGATACAGAAATTCAGATAGCAGATAGTTTCAAAACCCCAGCACAGGAGGCGGAGCAAGATGGCAGAGGAGATGCACCCCTGAGTCAACTTTCCTGGTGATTTCAGGTGAGAGTGGGCTTATTGGATCCCTTCCGCGTGGCATCTTTGCACAGATAAGCAGCGCAGGGCGAGCAGCAAAGAGGGGAATTGTTGGATTGGAAGTATAATCCAGAACAACGGTATCAGCCAGAAAAAACTCAGGACAGCAGCTGAAACGGCCCCATCTGTGCCCTGCGGCGTCAGGTCCAGGGCCTGCGCCATGCGGCGCCAGGTCGCGGCTGGCATCCTGAGAGACAGAAACTAATCCTTCCCCGATGAAAGGCTCCTGTACCCAGTTCATAGGGAGTCTGTGTGTCTCGCAGAGAGTGCAGTGAGGCACGGACTCCCAAGCTGAACTTAGCAGCCAGAAACGGGAGACACTTGGACCCAGTTTAGAGTGCCAGAGATCCAGGCATTCGGACAGAAACTTGAGGGGAAGGGACCCTGCTTAGAAACCGATCCATCCTATAACTTTAGAAGTCTGTGTGGAGCTGCACTGACGCGGCGATCAGCAGGGTGAATCAGTTCCCCTCTTACAAACACTGAAAAATCTTCAAACTTCCCGCTGGAGCCCCCGAGGTAGCACAGCAGCCCCTCCCCCACTGGAAAACAGACCACGCAAGGGGCGCCCCATTTTCGAACTTCCTGGCAGCGGTAGCGCGGAGGAGGCGACCCCTCCCCCACTGGAATACAGACAGCACAAGGGGCACCCCAGGGTTGAACTTCCTGGGGCGGTAGCACGGAGGAGGCTACCCCTCCCCCACTGGAATACAGACCGCGCAAGGGGCGCCCCAGGGTTGAACTTCCCCACAGCGGTAGCACAGAGGAGGTGGCCCCTCACCCACTGGAATACAGACATTTCCCTGGGACCACAACGCTTTCTGTTGGCTTTCTTTTTTTTTTTTTTTGAGACGGAGCCTCAAGCTGTCCCCCTGGGTAGAGTGCCCTGTCATCGCAGCT
>CAUYQV010095267.1:0-16409 GCA_963574575.1 Galagoides demidoff
GTTTTATATACAATTTGAAATATTTTCACCAAACTGGTTAACATAGCCTTCATGGAATTTTCTTAGTTATTGTGTTAAGACATTTATATTCTACATTTAGAAAGATTCACATGTACCCTTGTAAGATGGACCGTAGGTGTGGTCCCACTTGGGGACCGTAGGTGTGGTCCCACTTGGTGAATTTTTTTTAAAACCATAAGGAGCAAGTCACCTGTTAGAGGGGAAGAAGGCAGGTTAACTTCACCTGTCTTCATGACAGTATACTTTGAGGGAAAACTGTGTGATCTAAGCTGTCATTGTAATGGAGAGGCCACACAAAAGCATTCTGAAAAAATATAAGACCTCTGGTACATGAATGTTCATCATGGCTTTATTCCTAATTGCCAAACGTTAGAATCAACCCACATGTCTGATACCATAGAATGTCTAAGCTACATTCAATTCATTGCCATTGAATGAGTGGCATTGGTATAAATGTCTCTGCCACTAGCCTGAGCCCAAGAACTCTGGTTTCTGTCTCCCCTGGTACCTGGAAGCTGGAGTAAACAGTTTATGAACACAATAACCTGGGTGGATCTCAAATGCATTATGCTGTGTGAAAGAAGGTTGTTTTCTAATAATACATACTGCATGATTCCATTTATGTGACATTCTTGGAAGAGGTGGAAAAGAGATTAGTGCTGATCAGGGGTTAGGGACAGGTGTAGGGGGAGGTGGGTGTGCTTATTATAAAAGGGATTCGTGTGGTGATAAAACTGTTCTTTACCTTGACTATAGTGATGGTCACATGAATTACTGGTGACGAAATTGTGTAGAGCTTAATGAACACATGTAAATGAACAGAAGTAAAACGTAAAACTAGAGAAATCTGTATAAGGTGTGTGGTTGCATCAATGTCAGTATCCTGATTGTGATAATGTACTTATACTTTAGCTTAATGTGACCTTTGGGGACAACTAGGCAAAGTGTACAAAGCATCTCTTACAACTGTATGTGAATCTGTAATTATCTCAAATTTCAATTAAAAATGTAACGCTTTCGTAGCCACATATCCCTCACCAACCCTCTTGGTATATATAGCTACTTAAAATATAAAAGAGCCAAGCAAGAGGGAGTTCCAAATAATGTGCTGAGGAATAGTGAAGCCAAGGGAGGAAAGACTTGGCAGTGAGCACTGAGGTATTTAACAGGGTGATAGATCAGATAGAGAGAGGTACCTGGCAAGAAGCCCTGGGTCCAGAGCTCAGGAGCCACTGCGGGGGGGGGGGGCTTAGATTTTTTGGGGGATGGCAATCCAAGTTACAATTATAGAAACAGGTGCAATCAGCCTGGGAGAATGGGTGAACACGATAAACAGCATTCTGGGGGAGTGGTGGAAATGAAGAACTAGACAGAGCCAAACCAGTAAAGACCACTGAGAAGGGGTAATGAGTGAGACAGGACAAGAGCCAGAGGAGGAAATTGTTATGGAGATTCAGGACAGAGTATTTCCAGGAAGGTTGCTCAGTGGCATCAAATCTCGCAGAGGGGCCAGAAGGATGGGGCTGCAAGCCCACCACGTGCAAACCTGGGCCTGGCATTTTGTCTTGCTGCCCCCAGTGTGGTGGATGGTGTAACCATTCTAGCCCGTATGCGAACCGTCTCATTCCTATAGCCCCTCCTAACTCTCCCCCAGTCTTTCTCACTTGCGTGCCTCCTCCTCCGGGATTCCCTGCCATACCTGGTTCTTATTTTTCTCACTGCTGCCTGTTCTGAGAATGGCAGCCTCCTGGGCTGCTTACTTGATGAGCCTAGTGCCATGGAAACCCTCAGGCACAGCTAATGGTTGCTGCTGGGTGGGCATAGCACCTGGCACAGGGCTCTCAGAGCCTCATTGGTTTAAATGTCTCTGCCACTAGCCTGAGGCCAAGAACTCTGGTTTCTGTCTCCCCTGGTACCTGGAAGCTGGTAGGTCTTCAGTGTTTGGTAACCAAATAGTCCTGGGCTAGCTTCTGGTTTTGTAATTCTAGGAAACGCATTCACTGTGGAATTTCCTTTAAATGAAAGCTCCTTAGGTCACTGCAAATAGGATTTGCTTTGTAGAAATTTGAATCATAGCCACAGGTCTGGAACTTCTGTTGTGTTCAAGCAGGGCACCCTGACCCTTGGAAGTACACCCTGTTTCATGTTTGGGTCATCAGGCTCAGCTCCTCGCCAGAGGTCAGATGGATTTGTAGTGAGCAGGTCATCTGACCTGCCGCTCCCCAGTCACGCCCTGGGCACTTGGCTACTTCATGTCCCTCATCCCACTTTCTATTATGCAGATGGGCCTGGTTTTAGATGGGAGCCTCAGTCCCTGCAGTGTCTAACTCCAGTCCTCTTTACACTGCCTTCCCTGTGAATGTACAAGCTTGAAATGCAGTTCTTTATGCCTTTAAAAAAATTGAGAAATAGTAAGCATACCATAAATTGACCATTTTGAATTGAGTGGCATTTAGTACATTCATAAGGTTATTCATCCTTCACCAGTTCTGAGACATTTTTAGTCCTCTAAGCAGAGACCCCCATCCCCATAAGCCCATTTCTATGAGATGTCTAGAACAGGCAAATCCACATGGACTAAGTACATGAGTGGTTGCAGGGTTTGTGGGGAGGGCTGAGTATGGACTAATTGCTTTATAGGGACAGGGTCTCTACTTAGTCCATGTGGATCATCTGCCTGTTCTGGAAGTCTCATAGAAATGGAGTCATGGTCTGCCCAGAGTGCTGGAATTACATGTAGGCATGAGCCACCAACTCCTGGCCTCTACAAAAATTTTGAGACTGACTGTGTTATGGTCCGTCATGTTCACTTCCAAGAAACACAGTCAACAGCGTTCTTCCTTATGTGCTTGTTCAATTTTAAACTTACTCAGCTCATTGTTGTTGGGAGGGCTTCATTTGTTTCCATCAGGGCAGATTTTACATTTCTTGATTTTTGTGCATCTCAGACCTTTTGTAATGACTCACATATTTAGAAAGTAGTTGTAGGAGAATTGATGTCTTCATATTGGGCCTGCCTGTCTACAACCTAGTATGTCTTTTCATTTGTTCAAGTCTTTTGTGTTTTTCAGTACTGTTTTAATTTTTTTCATTAATTTTTATGTACTTTGAGATGGGGTCTTGCTCTGTCTCCTGGGCTACAGTGTAGTGGCATGATCACAGTTCACTGTAGCCTTAAAATCCTGGGCTTAAGCGATCTTCCTGCCATAGATTTCTGAGTGGCAGGGACTATAGGTGTGTGCTATCACTCCTGGCTAATTTTTGTGTATTTTGTAGAGATTCAGTCTTGCTCAGGCTGATCTCAAGCTGTCCTCCCGCCTGAGCCTCCCAGAGTATCAATTGGGATTACTAGTGTGAGCTACTGTGCCTGGCCTTGACTCAATTTTAAGATAGTTCTTAAGTATTTTTTCCTACTGTGGTATAATTTGCACCCAGGAAAATGCTCAGATATTAAGATCTTCAATAGTATTCAGTAGTGTTTTAAAATTCTTCTTCACTCAGTTCTAGTGTGGTTTAATTTTTTTATTGAGGTTTAATTTAAATATAGTAAAATGCTAAGGTCATTAAACTCAGTTTTGATGTCTGCATATCAAGACAGAACATTTTTATTATCCCAGAACATTTCCTAGTAGCACTTCCCCACTCTACTCCTGCCCCAGCAACCACTGATTTGATTTTTATAGCATAGATTTTTGTCACTTCTAGAATTTCACAGAAATTAAACCATATTATTTACTCTTTCATGAGCACAATGTTTTCAAGGTTCATCTATGTCACTGGTTCTCAACCTTCCTAGTTGCCATGTTGTTACAAGTGGAAAAAAATGGTTGCGACCCCCAGGCTGAGAACCTCTGATCTATTGTTGCAGGAAGATGAGGCCCAATGGAGAGAAAGAGCACCCAAACACCATGTTTATAAGAGGAAAAGCTTTATTTACTGGTCAGGAGCTTGTGGCATAGAAGAATTCCAAATGGCTGTACTCCCCGACTGGCTTGGTCTTTCCCTTTTTATCAATAGTCAAAAAGTTTCAACCCACAGGTACTCTTCTCATTGGCCAGTTTGAATTAAGTGAGAGATGCTATTCCAGCCCCTACAGAACTACAGGATTTTACAGAACTTGGAAATTTCCAAGTTCCAGGAAGTTAAGTTTACAAATTCCCAAGAGTCACCATAGAGAGGACCCAGCAGGTGTATCCTTGTGGTCTCCTTGAGAAGACCTGTTTTCCTAGACCTCACCCTTCTTGGGTATCCTCTTTCACTATGTCATAGGATGTCTCAGCATCCCTTTTCGTTGTTTAACAGTTTTCCATTACATGCATATATTCTAGTTTATTCTCCTGTTGGTGGACATTTGGGCCGTAACAGTTTAGAGCTTTTACAAATTAAGCTGTTGTGAACATTTGTATACAAGGTTTTTGTGAACATATGTTTTAATTTCTCTTGGAAGGAGTCTAGGAGTGAGGTTGTTGACTCATAAGATGTGAGTATTTTTTTTTATTAATTGATATCTGTATACATTAATGCAAACATGGGGTACATTGTGCTGTTTTGATATACAATTTGAAATACTTTCATCAAGCTGGTTAACATAGATTTCATGTCATTTGCTTAGTCATTGTATCAAAACATTCATATTCTAGTTCTAGAAAAGTTCACTTGTATCCTTGTTAGACAGATATATAGGTGATCTTTCCAGCCACCCTCCCACCACCCAATTGCCTTTCTCCCCTCCCCTTCCCAACCCCCTCCCCATATTCTTGGGCTAGAATTAAGTTGTATCTTTCGTTTGAGAGCTATAAATTTGTTTCATAAAAGGGCTGTGTACATTGGATACTTTTGGCTTTTTCTTTCTTTTCTCTCTCTTTCCAGATAGTCTTAAATGTTCTCTTGGATTTAAATACTATTTTTATGCCAAACATGTCAGGTTTATATCCGTAGGCCAAGCCACTCTTTTGAGCTCTGGATTCACATATCTGCAGTTAATATTTCAATTTGAACATCACACAGTCTTTTAAATGTAATATGTTTAAAACAGAACATTTATTTCCCCCTAAGTATCACTCCCCCAAATGCACCACCTCCCATCTCAGTGCTGAGCCCTACCATCTGGCCACTGCTTCCTTCAGAAGCCTCAAAAGATGAAAGAAGAAAAAAGACCATCTACCAGCGGTTCTCCACCTGTGGGTGGTGACGCCTTTGTAATAATGGAAAGAAGGTTGAGAACCACTGAAAGCAGACTGGAGAGAAAGAGATTCCCCCGCTGTCCATGAAGAGGCACACAGCCATGTCCTGGAGGCTGCTGGAGAGGGCCTGTGGCAGGGACCGACAAGAACCCCATGCAGCTGCCAAGAGCCACACCTACTAGCTCCCACAAATCCTCCAGTTACAGCTTCAATTCTGCTGACATGAGGGAGCTCGGGAGCAGATTCCTCCCCAGTCAAGGGTTCAGATGAGAACACAGCCCAGTCAGCCCCTGGACTGTAGCCTCTGAGACCCTGTGCAGAGGGCCACGCCCAGACTCTCAACCAGCAAAAACCATGAGAGGACAAACGTATGCTGTGTTAAGCTGCTGAGCTTGCTGAGTCTGACAGGTAGTAACAGAATACCAGCACAGGGTGACGTTGAACAGTGGACTAAATTTGTGATTCACGTGATGATTAACAGGTATGCTTAAATATATTCCAGAAACGCAAGGACTATTATTATACCTGTAGGAAAAGGAATTAGAAAACTATCATCTAATATAACATAATGAATTCACTGAACAACATACAATTAAATGCAGCAAAGTTCATTTTGGGACTCTTTACAAGAGTTTATGCATTTCATTTCAAGCATTAGCATAAACAAAACATAATTTATCAAGCTACAACGTCACTTTGACTCTCTAATTTGTTAATAAAATCCTACGTTTTACATCTCTAATAATCACTCTGTATTACTCAAAATTATAATGGCTCTACATTTAGGTAGTAGGAAGTGTCCCATTTCCTTTTCTCTTAAAGATACTTTGTATTCTCTTTTGAAATAGTTAGTCAGGTGAGGCTACCAAAGAAGACAGAGGAGACGCTCAGGAAAACAAAGTTTCATATATTCCCAGGCCCCAGAAGGGAGCCACAGCAGGTGCACAGGGCCACATGGGAGACACAGCAGGGCAGTCAGAGGTGGAAGACAAGAGATTGAGGCCACTGTCTTCATGGGGGTTTCCTCAGGAAAGGTAAGGAAAGGGAGGGCAGACAGGTTAGGGTTGGCTAGTGCAAAGAATTTTGGCAGGTTCTAGCTAGAACTTGGGCTCCCTTGCCTGGCATCTGGCCCTGGCATAATTAAGGAGAGAAACATTGTCTCCAGGGCACGTGGTCAAGCAGAAGGGGCCAAGGGAATCAAAGATGTTCCCCTTCTGGGCCCTTGGATAACCCCAGGAGAGAAGGGCTCACTGCAAACAGAAAGGTGTTTTAAGATGCAAAAACATCGCAATACATAGAAAAATTTTAAATATTTACAATAC
Source organism: Galagoides demidoff (assembly GCA_963574575.1). Classification (NCBI taxonomy): domain Eukaryota; kingdom Metazoa; phylum Chordata; class Mammalia; order Primates; family Galagidae; genus Galagoides; species Galagoides demidoff. The sequence continues at coordinate 6,527 of CAUYQV010095267.1, forward strand.
AAAAAAAAAAAAAAAGCAAACACTGAAACCTCAGGGTTGACTACCAAAGGCAGACTAGCTATATTTACAATGGTTTCATCCCAATCGTCATTTTACAGGCCCATAAACATATTCAAACATGAAGAGGAAAAGCCAGAAGTCAATGTCAAGGTTCAATGTGCCGAGGTACAAACTATGTAGGGAGATTGAGAAATACATGCTCCAGCTTTTGAACTAAAAGTAAGTAAATAAATAAATAATATTTGATACAACAGTCTGCTGGGTTTTTTGTTTGTTTATTTGTTTTTACCAGAAAAACAAACAAGAGGCCAGAAAAAAAAAATCCAGTTTCCTACCCTCGACCAACTCTTCAGCCAACTTCCAACTCAGGGGTGTCCAAAGCCACCCCCTGCATTGGCTGCGCCCCCCATAGTCATTCACAGGCTCTAACTCTGTGGGCTGCAGGTGGTCAGGACAAGGGCAGGGGCCAAGGCTGCTTTTCTTGGGTGTGGGTGGATATCCCTAACCACCAGTAGAGGTTCTATAAAGCCAAGAGCCCTGCATGAGGAGGAAGCACCATCTGACCCCCATCCCACTAGACAGAGAGTCAGCCCCTCATCTTCCTACAGTGGAGTTACAAGTGAAATGGCAGTAACAAGAATTCACCTTTCCCAGGGCTCAGTCCAGGCGAGAGGCTGCACTGACCTTCACAACAACCTTGGAAGGAGCATCTCTGCACTACCCCCGTCAAATTAAGTTTAGCCTCAAGCTGCCTTCATACACATTTTAAGTAGCACTTCAGTGTGTATAACTGTAATGTAACTGGATGTGTAAACAGACTGGAACCTGCTTTCGTACTGATCACAGAGTTGTGGCCAATTATAGACGGCCAACTGTTTTAACCATGTTTAAATAAGGCAACGCCAAGCTGGGACCAATCTGGCTGTTTCTATACCTCACTTCCGTTTTCTCTACGTCATTTTCCTATTTCTGTCCATAAATCTTAACCGACCATACGGAGGGGCAGCCGGAGGAGCCCCGAACCTCATCTGGTGCTGAGGACTGCCTGATTCAAGAGACGTCCTTTGCTCAATTAAACACTGTCAACGTTAATTTGTCTAAAGTTGTTCTTCTAACGCTCCTATTCTGTAGATCTTAGATGTGGCTGAGTCAGGGTCTGAATCCAGAGCCTGTGCTCTTAACCACTGGGCCATGTGGCTTCCCCAAGTTGGAAGTGCTTAAACATCCTTGAAGATGGGCTGTGGAAATATAAATGTCTGTCTTCACGTTTAGATTTGGGGCAGGAGGCTGCCAGCCCCCACCGAGAGAGGGACAAAGTCTGCTCAGCCATCCTCTCTGTTAACGAACGTTCTGCTTCTCTTTATCCTTCATTTCTAAATGAACGGGAATAAAAAGTGGGGAAACAGGGAAGAAGAGGCCTGGGGGGACCTCTGTAGCTTCTGTCTCAGGATGGTGTGCAAATGAAGATGCAGGTAATTAGCATCAGTAATTAGGAAATGTGTTGGGGATCCCAAACTCTCCCAGAGATGCCATTCACATCCTGAGTAGCAGAAAGATTTGCTCACAAATTACTTCCCACCAAGTCTATTAGAATTTCATTTCTAGCCCATTTATTTATTTATTTGCACCACACACACTATTTAGGAATCAATTTATTGCTACCTGCAGATGACTTTCCCTGATGAGGACAAAGACGTTTCACTAGCCATACGGTCATTAGCATAAATCCAGCAGTCTCTCCAGCTTCCTCGGAGAGCCAGTGATTTGCAGAGTTCACCTTTGCTCTCTCAGATCTCACCAGCTCTCTCTAAGAAGAGTGTAGTGTCCCACCAGGAGACTCTGATGCTTGACACACAATTCACCCCCACCCTGACCTTGATGTCATTCCTGCAGCCCCCACATCCCAGGACCCACAAGCCCACAAGTTTAGGGTGGAAGTGGAGGGTTGTGACACAGCCCTGGAACCCTACTTCCAGGCCACTCTGAACATGCCCAGGGGGATGCCCTGGAGCAGAGGAAATACATTTGATCCAGAGGCCAATCAAGTTGCAAACTAAAATAAAATATTAAGCGCCTCCCCAACAGAATGAATGGATCACCTTTTGGCCAAGGGAACCCCAGAAATACCCCATGGCTGAGTTGGTGGCTGTGGGAAGGGAGGTCAGACAGGCCTCATCATGCCCCCTCCCTCCCTGGAGAGTCACACCTGCAGGTGCTCAATTTCCTTAACAGGTGGGTGTGGGCCTGGACTTCTGTCCTGATTAACAGACTTCCTTATCTCAACACATCTCAAGCCTTTAGACCAGTAATTTGTGAGAGGACCTTAGGTGTTCTACAGAAAATTTTTAAAGGTCTTTAATTAGTTTTGAAAAAATTTCAAAGCATATGAAGAATATTCTTTTTACTCCTTTTTTTTTTTTTTTGCAGTTTTTGGCTGGGGCTGGGTTTGATCAACATAATTTAAGTGTGCCATGGAGGTTTAACTATAGGCTCAAGTGTGCCGTGAGATAAAGAAGGTTGATGAACACTGCTTTAGACAAAGCTTCATTTCTTTAACCAATCATGAATCGAAGAATCTTTAAATCTACCCGTAACCTATAACTTCCCACTTCAAGATGTCCTGCCTGTTGGACCAAACCTATGTACACCTTCCTTGTATCAACTTAGGACTTTGTGTGTGATTCCTGTCTGTCTGAAATGTATAAAACCAGACTACAGCCCAAACACAATGAGACCACTTGCTTAAGGCTTCTTGGGGTTGGCTCTTCCACCCATGGTCACACATGAGTCAGTTCAGAATAAACCTCTTTAAATTATTTTATGGAGTTTGGGTTCTGTTCCATTGGCAAAGTTATTTGATACAAGGCATGTCCTCCCGAAACCCTTTTCTTTAATCTGTAAAAACTCTTATTGATATGACAACTGTTCCAGAAAATGTTCTGTCTCCCAACTGTACACAAATACAACTGCTTCTAAAAGAGTTGATTTAAATTGATTCTAATATTTCTTTTAAATGTACAAACAGAGAGAAGATACAAATTTGATCTGCTTAGTGCCTTTATATATACTACAGCCAAGATAAATTGACCAAATGACCAGAGATAACTCCAGAAGAGCTGGACTGGTACACAGGCTGTGAGGCTGCAGGTGGCTGGCAGCTGGGACAATCTCCGAGTCTCAGTAGTTTGAATATAGTTACCAAGAATGCACCATTTTAACATTTTACTCATGCCAGCTGCTATGCCAATACACAAATCAGTCAAGTTTCCATCTGGGAAGACAATTCTAGAAATTTTCAGTAAAATTTGAAATGAAATGCCCAAACTGTAACTGAATCAATAATAACTTGGGAGTAATTTTTTTAGTGAGACTATAGCTCATAAATTATCTACTCAGTTATCTACTGCTCATTGTGAGGAGTGAGCCCTGGGGACCCCAACCATACCACAGGGGGTATGGCAGGTAGTGGACAGCCCAGAACCCTATGGGGGAATCCATGAGAGAACCATTCTGTCCTCCCACGGTGACTCCAGGGAGGGATTGCGCTAGAAGACGTCAGGAGGAGATGCACTGGCTGTCAGTCAAGCACTGGCGGGCTCAGGGCTTGGGCATCATGGCAGCTCCACAAAGGGGCACGTGTGCATTTATACCTGCCACAGGGCTGGTCCTCTCAAGGTTTGATAAAAACTCTACTTGGAAAAGGCAGATTAATTGGAGGAAAGTTGGAGGGGAATACAATTCCAGCTGTCACCCTGCCACACATGAACGCACACCCACAGATCTTTGGATGATGAGAATACTTGCTTTCTTGAGTGCTTGCCCATCACGGGACAAGGGACTGGATTTTCCCTCCCTCATTTAGTCCAACAACAACTCTTTGGGAGAGAAGTTTCATTATCTTCATTTTATAGATGAGAAGACTAAGATAAATGAATTGGAGAAATTTTTACAAAGGGTCCTAGTTGGTGAATCAGGATCTAACTCTGAAAGCAGTTGGTCTCTGTCCTCATCACCTGTGAACAATCCTTCATCCTTCCACCTGGAGGCAGGTCCCTTATCCACAGGAAGGCACAACTCTTCAAGGCCAGCTGAGCAAGATCAACTCTCGCACAGAGCCTGTCCATGGGAGAGTTTCCGTGGTGAGAAAAGTCAAGCCCTGCTCATTCTACTCTTCTTCCTTGGCCAGAATTCCAGGTGCTTCATAGGCAAGTGGCACCCGCTTGGCTTCCACCCATCTGTGTGATGAACTTGATCTTAGAGAAGCCTCTTGGCATTTTAAAAATCCTTGCCCTACAAAGGAAAAGAATCACAGATCTTGAGACTTCTTGCTACTGAGAGTAGATATTACTTACCTCCCTCTGTCAATGTGCCTGCATTGCTGCTCCACAAGAGCTTAATTATTATTATTATTATTATTTTGCAGTTTTTTTGGCTGGGGCCTGGTTTGAACACCACCTCTGGTATGTGGGGCTGGCACCATACTCCTTTGAGCCACAGGCACCTCCCACCAAGAGCTTAATTTTTGCTTGAAATGTAGATATAATTATCTACTCAGGTCACCTGTGATGGCTCCCACAGGACCTGTCAGGAGTAAATTAGAAATACCAGTGTCTCCTATCTAGGCAGTCTGAAATTATCACATGGATACTGGGAATCTGTGTATTGAAGTAAGGACAAAACACTGCTATTCCAGAAATGAGTCTCTAGGGACTAAATCCAGAGCACTGACCCCAAATCTAGTCATCAGAACATGTGCAGACAGGGTATTTGGCCATGGATAACAGTGAAATCTTTTTTCAGAATATAAAAGTCAATTCCAGGCCTACTGTAATATGGCAGAATTTCCGAGTCTCAGTAGTTCAAATTAGTTACCAAGAATGCACCATTTTAACATTTTATTCATGCCAGCTGCTATGCCGATACACAAATCAGTCAAGTTTCTATCCAGGAAAACAATTCTAGAAATTTTCAGTAAATTTGAAATGTAACACCCAAACTATAACTGAATTAATAATAACTTGGGAGTAATTTTTTTAGTGAGACTATAGCTAATAAATTGTCTACTCACTCAAAACAAGTTGAAAAAATATAATAAAATTACCTGAAAATTAGAATTGAAAATCTCTACTTCTTGGAAACCTGTGATTGCTATTACTAAGGTTTTATTTTCCTAGAAAAAGAAAAGAAAAAAATGTGAATCATTAGAAACTGACCAAAGGATAGAGGGGAAGACAGGCTCTAATGATGAGCTCAGTTCAATTTCTACAAAAATATTCAAAATTATAAATTAAATAATTAGCATGTCCATTATTTACTATTGCTACATAACAAATCAATACAAAACATAGTGGCTTAGAACCATCATAGCCATTTTTTTCTTCTCATGGATTCCGTGGGTGAGCTGAGTTACGGACCTGAGTTTCTCATGAGTGGAATCAGGTATCTGTCAGGGCTGCCCTCATCCGAAGGCTTGACTGGGGCTGCAGAATCTACTTCCAAACCCTTGGCAAGTTATTTCCTCTCCATGTGGACCTCACCCCAGACTGACTGATCCAAGAGACCAAAGCAGGAGCCAAAATACCTTTTACAGTCAAGCTTCAGGTATCATATGTGGCCCCTTCTGCCTTATTCTATGGGGCAACAAAAGACCAGCACTGACTCAGTGTGTTTGGGAATATAAAGGTTGTAAACAGAGGAGATGAGAATAAACAAGGGCCATCTTGAAGGCTGGTTATTACAGAATAATAAGGACTAAAATGGCATGAGCGAGATCATCATTACCTAAGATTCTGAGACCACACAAAATAATATGTCTTTCACTGCAATAAAAGAATAATAGGCAATCTAGTGGTTCACATTTTAAGGGATATTTTAATAAAAGTATTTTACCAGTTATAAAAATATTTCTAGGGCGGTGCCTGTGCTTCAAAGTAGTAGGGCACCAGCCCCATATGCTGGAGGTGGTAGTTTTGAACACAGCCCCAGGTAAAAACTGCAAAAAAAAAAAAAAACCCAAAATATTTCTATAGAAAAATCAAAATTGATTTTGATCAAACAGTGGCATGACCTGTGATAGCACCAGCAAAAGGAGGCCAGGCCCTGAAAAGGAAAACTTGAAATATGTGCCAATCGCTACATGTGTGTATTCACCATTTATTTATACCTATATCATGTATATATCTGTATCTACATATTTTTATGTAGATAATTTGAGATTTTTGAGGACTTGTATTCCCAAAACAATATCACTATTGTTATATTAGTTAAGATTAACTTCTGTTACATAAAACAGAAAATGTAAACTATAGGCTAAAACAAAATAAAAGATATTCTCTCTCTCCCTTTAGAGAAGGCCAGAGGTCATTGCAAGCTGGTATCAGCTCCAGGGTACTTGGGGACCCAGGCTTCTTCTCTCTTTTTACCCTTCTAACACATGCTTCATAGTCAGAGCTGGCCACTGGAGCTCCATCAGTCTGAATTTCAGGCTATGAGGAAGAAAGAGGAGGAAGCAAAATACAAATTAGGGCATAGCTTTTGGTGGAGTCACTGGCTCTAAGCTTATAGTGACCAGGATGTAGTAACAGAGTCTTGCCCACCTGCAAGGGAAGCTGGGATATGTAATCTTTATTCCAAGTAGGTAACGTGAGGGTTATTTCTCTGATTCTCTAAAGAAAGTCAGGAAAATGGATAATGCATAGGTAAACAGCAATCTCTCCTAAATTGTCTGTTTTTATAAGACACATTTTATGCATTTACCAACAGGGGGAAAAAAAAAGATTGAGAATTTAAATATTTCAATTAAGCAAGGTATCATACTAAAAGCTGTCTAACATCCTGAAACATGCTGTGTGTTTGCCATTACTATGTATTAATTATATTTTAAAATATTTGATATATTGGAAGTTTATAGAACTAACTTATTAAACAATTCTTCAATGATACATTTATAGATATTGGTCCAAATTTAAATTATCATATCCTTACCACATGCTAAGCACCTTACCACATGCTAAGCATTAAAGACTTTTAAAAATATGCTTCACAGTGAAATAAGAGATATTTTTCTTTCTTTCAAAGGTAAAAACATACTGTATTTATGATTTGAGAGAAATGATGAAAGTTTCAACGTAACTTGGAAGGAGTAAAGGTTTTATGTTAAAATTAATTTCTGAAGAATTTTGAAGTCAAAAGAGACTTTCTATAGAAGAGTTAAAATATTCAGAGGAATAATCACTGTGGTAATGCAGTTAATGTATTAGGAAAACAGTATGAAACTAGTGCATGGAACCAACATTTGGATTCTATAAAATAAAATTCTAATTTTTAAGACAACTGTTACAGAAAAGTAAAAAAAAATTAAGAACTATATTTAAATGAAAGGAGCTATTATATGCAATATGAAAAAATCAAATATGTGTGAGGATTTTTCAGGTTTATTACAAAACCCAATTCCAAAAATTCAATATGTTTGAAGCTCTTAATTTGCTTTCTGTTGCTGTATAAGTAATCTTGGAGGTTTGTTAGACACTCTTCGAAATAAAGTTACTGAGGGAGGCTCCTGTGGCTCAGTGAGTAGGGCGCCGGCTCCATATACCAAGAGTGGCAGGTTCAAACCCGGCCCTGGCCAAACTGCAACAAAAAAAATAGCTGGGCATTGTAGTGGGCGCCTGTAGTCCCAGCTACTCGGGAGGCTGAGGCAAGAGAATCACCTAAGCCCAAGAGCTGGAAGTTGCTGTGAGCTGTGATGCCACAGCACTCTGCTGAGGGTGACAAAGTGAGACTCTGCCTCAAAAAAAAAAAAAAAGAAAGAAAGTTATTGAGTTGTCAGCACTACTTTTGGAATGACCTAGACAATCACTAAAGTGGGGGTAGAAGGCTCATTTTCAATTCTAATTTGCCTAAAAATATGCTTATGTAGTTCATGGGAGATAAGAGACATGAGACTCAGAGGCCTGACCTAGATCCCCATCAAGCAGAAACTATAACCAAATTCATGGAGCCTGAAGGACTCACTGCTGGAATACAAATCCTGGATTATTAACTTAATCGTCCCCTGAGAATTTTACACTTCAATTACTGTATGCTAAAGCTAGAAATATTAACTCGAAGCTTGTTCTTGTGTTTATAATTGAGTCTATTTCCTTCTTTCTATGGTTAAATTTTGAGCACTAAAAGGTTAATTTATGACAATATTCTATTCCATTCAAAACAAATAACTGAACATTTCTACTCTGGCCAAGACAGAGTAAGAGTGGTCCTCCTGTCCTAAGCAACTACAGAATGGTGAAAATAATGTTTTCTAGAAAGTGGACAATTCAAATTGCAGGCTTCTTTAGAGAAGATAAACAAAGTATTTTCTAAGATTGTCTGAGCTTAGGGTCTGGAAGCAGTTTCTGAGAAATTGAAGTTTGAAGAGTCCAACCTGGCAAGACATTTCAGGAAAAATACTGGAGAACAAACAGTTGCAAAGAGAGAATAAGAGTTCTGGAGATTGCCAGCAAAGAGCCTCAACTCTTTGAGCAACCATCTGAGTCCAGGAAAAGAAATACCAGAAAGCAGAATGTCAGAGCAGTTACCTGAGTTCTTTTGTGCAGTTTGTGTTCTCACTATCTGGAGTGGGAAGGCCCCGTGATGCATGAGGCGTCGAGTAAAACCCTCAGGAGAGTGTCGCTTTTTCTGCGGATCTGCTAGTTTAGGCACCAGGCCTGGACAGCTGCACTGAACTAGTCATAACAAAGCTTCAAAGCAAGCCTCAAACATAGGTGATTCCAAGTAATTTAAATAACTGATAAAGCAAAATCCAGCACTAGTCAAGGATACAAAGAAACCTGTCCCTCAAGGAAAAACATCACGCTGTCCTGTGTGCAACAAAAATTATCCTACAAAGAAAGAAGCACGAGAAAAAGTATCAGTAAAACTGAGCAGAAATGATAGAGATGATAAAACTAGAAGAGGATGATAAAGGTTATTACACACAGCTCACATAGGAGCGTGATGAAGTGAGGACTAGAGCATTTCCCCAGATAGAACTTGTAGAGATGGATGTAAAATCCCTGAAATGCAAAAAGCTGTGGACGAGATGAAGAGCAAATTAGACACTGCCAAAGAAAAGATCAGTGAACACGAATACGGGTAAGAACAACTATTCGATATGAACCATAAAACAGTCAAAATCTGTGTTTCAGTGATTATGGGATAATAACAAGTGTTCCATCAGACGGTTATGGGGAACCAGGAAAGGAAGGCAGAGGAGGGAAAAAGTACTTAAAAATATAATGGCGACATTTAATGTTTCGCACGTGTTATGAAAACTGGAAACCCTCAGATTCCAAAAAGTCAATAAACTTTCAAATCATACCCAGACACATTACAGCCAAATATCTGAAACCTGGTGACAAGCAAAAGAATATTGAGTTTGCCCCACCCCCAAGACCTTTTAAGCAGGAAAAAAATCAGTTGAATTAAAGCAAATGAGATTATCCAAGATAACCTAGGTGGGCCTTGTTCAATCTGTCAAGATGCCTTGGGAAAGGAGTTGAAGCCTCCTTGATGAAGAAGGAACCTGGCCTGTGGACAGCAGCATCTGCCAGGCCTGAGGGTACCAGTTTGACCTTTGACTTTCCCGATGACACACCCTAGGATTTCAAACTAGCCTAGCCAGTTCCCACCTTCACATAAGCCACTACATTACCGAATCTATCTCCTGCTGGTTCTGCCTCTGTGGTTGAACCCCAACTTAGGTACCCACCCCTTAAAAGGCAGAGCTTGTCTGAGAATGTAAAACAATAAAACTCCAGCGCCTGTAGTCCCAGCTACTTGGGAGGCTGAGGCAAGAGAATCGCTTAAGCCCAAGAGTTTGAGGTTGCTGAGAGCTGTGATGCCA
>CAUYQV010095271.1:0-20539 GCA_963574575.1 Galagoides demidoff
GTGGTCCCAGCTACCTGGGAGGCAGAGGCAGGAGACTCGCTTGAGCCCAGGAGTTGGAGGTTGCTATGAGCTGTGATGCCATGGCACTCTACCCACGGGGATAACTTGAGGCTTCATCTCAAAAAAAAAAAAAAAAAAAAAGTTTTAGACTTCTAAGCCTCTTTTTAAATTAAAAATGAAGAGAGGGGAGGTACAAAAATTACACATGGGGAAAAGGATGTGAACATGACCTTCTCTGAAGCAGTCTATTATCAAAGCTGGTCTGTAGAAAAAACTTTAAAAGGTATGTTGGTCACCCTCCCACACAAAGCATGAATTCCTCTAACATCACCAACAAGTGGTCCTGCAGATTTGACAAAGAGAGTATTTCCCATATGACCATTTCCATAAAAGAATGCTCATTTTCTCCCAAGTCAACCCATTACCTTCTTCTATAATTCAGACTCTAAAAATTAGCTTCTAGCTTTTTTTTTTTTTTACAACTAATTCTTCTTTTGGCCTCATCTTCATCTCAGCATCATGAATATGAAACTTCTCCTGCATAAAGACCTAGAAATAGGCATGGTGGCACACTCCTATAGTCTCAGCTACTAGTGAGGCTAAGGCAGGAGAGAAGGATCACTTGAGCCCAGAATTCCAGACCAACATAAGGAACATAGCAAAACCCTGTATCTATTTTTAAAAAGAGAGGGAGAAGGAAGACAAGACACAATGTTTTCTTTTATTTAACATACTCTCCACATACTCTCCACTATACTAAAGAGGAATTAATATTTTCAACTTTTCCCAACCCTCCCAATTCAAATTCAAGAAGCAATGAATCCAAGATTGAACACATCTCCCCAATAGAAAGATGAATTTTCATTAAAAAAAAAAAAAAGGGCAGCATCTGTGACTCAAAGGGGTTAGGACGCCAGCCCCACATGCCAGAGGTGGTGGGTTCAAACTCAGCCCCGGCCAAAAAAAAAATGAAGGCTCAGCGCTTATAGCTTAGTGAGTAGGGTGCTGGCCACATACACTGAAGCTGGTGGGTTTTAGCCTGACCTGGGCCTGCTAAAACAAGGACAACTGCAACCAAAAAATAGGTGTTGTGGCAGGCCCCTGAGGTTGCTGTGAGCTGTGACGCCATAGCTCTCTACCCAGAGCGACAGCTTGAGACTCTGCCTAAAAAAAAAAAAAAAATTGAAACAAGAATTATACAATCTTTAGAGTTGAGAAGTACTTTGAATCCTCTAAATATATTTCCTACCTATCATAGGATTGCTTTAGTAACTTCTTGGGCAGTAGTACATTTGTGGCCTAGATTCTTAAGAGGGGGGAGGTGCAGAGTAAGGTTCTCTGGCTTGAATGTTAATTTTGAGTACACTTTTAAAAAGTCGTTGGTTACTACATGGGTCTCAAAGGTAACATGGCTTGAAAGAAGCAGATCAAAAGAAATCTGTGTCATTAGTTTACTTTCCATTACTTCATTGTCTCTTGCTACATAACTTCCCAATTTTAAAAAAGCTAAATTTGTTACTTACTAAAAATTTTTTTAATGTCCTTAAAAAGATGTGAGCTACTAAAGAGTACCCAAGTTACTTTTGGGCCCAAAATTGAATTGGTTCTTCGGCTTCTAAAAATCTTTTTTAAAGTATGGCATAGATGGATATGGTTTTATTCAGTCATTCACTCAACAAATACACAGTAAGGGCCCAACTATGCTGGACATTGCACTGGGAAGATATAAAGAGCAAGAAAGACACTGTTCCTAGTCTAAGGGAACTTTGTTTATAGAAGACAGACTATCACAGAGAATTACAAATTGAGAAAAGTGCTAGGAAGGCAAAGTAAAGGATGCTATAAGAACATGTAATAGGGGAAACTGACCTAGCTTGGGAATTCAAAGGATTTGCTGAAGAAGTGATGGTTAAACTGAGATATAAATGGAGGTCATTCACATTCATGTAAAAACAGACTTCCATGAGAGGACTGGCCCAATAAGCCAAGCTACCTTTGGCATCTTTATCCGAAAACAATCTCTTTTTTAAAAAAAGAAAGACAAACTATGACATAAAGATGTTTAAAAGCTACTAAAGGTTCTTTAGAGCAAGGGACAAGGTCTTACTCATCTTTGAATACCCCAAATAAGCTTGCCTAGTACTATTACACCCTGTTGATCTTTCTTGAAATGATTAGGGTCAGTATTAAATCAATGTTCATATTGTTTTTATGTAAGCAAAACAAATTCATAATACTTCATCTTCTCATACAAACCCCATTTAGGACTTCCTTGATTGTGAAAAGAAGTTTTCATCTACCTCACACATTACTATAAACACTCAATAAAATAATATATGGCAAAATGCTGGGATAAATTCCAAAGTGCTTGGAGTATACTGTATCCCTGTGACCAAAAAGCTTGATGAGGAGTATGCTGTAGCCCTGTGACCAAAAAGCCTCATCAGTCTCTTTTGACTAAGACTTCTTTAGAGATAGCTGTGCTTCATTTTCCTTACCATGAGAAAATATTCTAACACAGGTTTGCATCCCTTTTCCAGGCCTGGTTTTCTTTGAGGAGGGTTAGACTATATAAACTCAAAGGTCCTTTTTAGCTTTTAGTAAGTGTAGACACTTACTTATAAACATTTTAAAAGAGTCAAAATTATAATCTTGGTAAAAAAAAAAATTACAGTCTTGGCATAGAAGTTAGACTACTTCTTCATCTACTCCATTTCCTCAAAACCTCAACCTTCTTCTCAGGAATGGCAGCACACAATTCATGATTTAAGTTCTTAAAAAACCTATTTCCACTCATTTTACAGGCAGACTTAAATTGAATTTACTCATCCAAGTTAGACCTTCTGAATGATCTGAATAATTACTACAAAAATTTTTTTTTGAGACAGAGTCTCATTTTGTCACCCTGGGCAGAGTGCTGTGACAAAGTCTCACTTTGTTACCCTGAGTGTTGTGGAGTCATAGCTCACAGCAACCTCCAACTCCTGGGCTCAAGTGATCTCTGTGCATCAGCTTCCCAAGGAGCTAGAACTACAGGCACCTGCCATAATGCCAGCTATTTTTAGAGATGGGGTCTCAACTCTTGGTCAGGCTGGTCTTAAACTCATGAGCTTAAGCAATCCACCTGCCTTGGCCTCCCAGAGTGCTAGGATTACAGGCATGCACCACCATGACAGGCCTTATGCAAAATTTTATATGCTTTAGGTGGACTCGGTGGTTTGTGCCTGTTAACACCAGCAATTTGAAGCAGGATAGTTTGAGGCCAGGAGTTCAAGACCAGTCTGGGCAACATACCAAGAACCAATCTCTACAAAAAATTTAAAAAGTAGCCAGGCATGGTTAGGCCCCTGTAGTTCAGTGGTTAGGGAACTGGCCACATACACCAGGGCTGTCGAGTTTGAACCTGGCCAGGGCCTGCTAAACAACGACAACTACAACAAAAAAATAGCTGGGCACTGAGGCAGGCACCAGTAGACTCAGGTCCTTGGGAGGCTGAAGCAAGAGAATCACTTAAGTCCAAGAGTTTGAGGCTGCTGTGAGCTGTTATGCCATAGCACTCTACCAAGGGCAACATAGTTAAGACTCTGTCTCAAAAAAAAAAAAAAAAAAAAAAAAGGCATGGTGCAGCATACCTATAGTCCTAGCTACTCAGGTTACTGAGGTGAGAGGATCACCTGAGTCCAAGAGTTCAAGGTTGCAGTGAGCTATGATTCTGCCTCTGCAATCTGGCCTACGTGAGAGAGTAAGAGACAACAGAGCAAGACGCTGTCTCTAAAAAAAAAAAAAACACTACCTATGTGCATGTGTGTGTGTGTACGTGGTTTTTTCCTGTTTTTTCACAGAAAAAAAAACAGTAAAAACAGCCAACTGTTTAAAATATAGAATTATAGGCTCGGTGCCCATAGCCCAGTGGTTAGGGTGCCAGCCTCATACACTGGGGCTGGCAGATTAGAACCTGGCCCAGGCCTGCTAAACAACAATGACAACTACAACAAAAAAATAAGTGGGCGTTGTGGCAAGCCCCTGTAGTCCCAGCTACTTGGGATGCTGAGGCAAGAGAACTGCTTAAGCCCAAGAATTTGAGGTTGCTGTGAGCTGTGGTGCCACGGCACTCTACCAAGGGCAACATAGTGAGACTGTCTCATAAAAATAAATAAATAAAATAAAATAAAATGCAGATTTATAATTACTAAGAAATAAATTTTAATAAAGTAAATCTATTTGCTCTATTATAAGTCAGAAAATAGAGTCATAGTCACCCTCCAAAATAACAAGTACAAACATTCATGGAAAAGAAAAAATTTTAAGTTACTGGCTAGAAAAAAGTTGAAATGTCTGCAACATAATACAAATGAAAATAAGACACTATCACATAAAAAATGAAGTCTTAACTCAAAAAAGTTAAAAGTGGTCAAATTATGCAAGTAAGAGCAATTTACATATTTCAGATTTATCTTCTTTAAAATAATTTTTTGGTAAAGTTTTGAAAACCTTGCCTAGTTCTGGGCAGCGCCTGTGGCTCAGTGAGTAGGGCACGGGCCCCATATACCAAGGATGGTGGATTCAAACCCAGCCCAGGCCAAACTGCAACAAAAAAAGTGCTGGACATTGTGGCGGGTGCCTATAGTTCCAGCTACTCGGGAGGCTGAGGCAAGAGAATCACCTAAGCCCAAGTGCTGGAGGTTGCTATGAGCTGTGATACCAAAGCCTCTACCAAGAGCAACAAAGTGAGACTCTGTCTCTAAAAAAAAAAAAAAGAAAGAAAGAAAAGAAAAGCTTGCCTAGTTTTATACTCCAGTGAATACTGTCTCAATAGAAGAGACCATAATTAGGCCGGGTGTGGTGGCTCACACCCATCCCAGTACTCTGGGAGGCTGAGGAGGGTGAAGAGCTCACAAGTTCAAGACCAGCTTGAGCTAGAGCAAGACCCATCCTCTAAAAATAGCTGGGCATTGTGGTGGGCACCTGTAATCCCAGCTAGTTGGGAGGCTGAGGCAAGAGAATTGCTTGAGCCCAAGAGTCTGGAGTCTGAGGTTGCTATGAGGCCACGGCACTCTACCAGGTACCAGGGCAACAAAATAAGACTCTGCCTCCCCCCCCCCCCAAAAAAAGAAGGCTCTGCGCCTGTGGTTCAAGTGGCTAAGGTGCCAGCCCACATATACCTGAGCTGGCAGGTTCAAATCCAGCCGGGGCCTGCCAAACAACAATGATGGCAACAAGCAAAAAAAAAAAAAAAAAAAAAATAGGCCGGCATTGTGGTAGGCCCCTGTAGTCCCAGCTACTTGGGAGGCGGAGGCAGGAGAATCACTTGAGTCCAGGAGTTGGAGGTTGCTGTAAGCTGTGATGCCACAGCACTCTACCTAGGGTGGACAGCTTGAGGCTCTGTCTCAAAAAAAAAAAAAAAAAAAAAAAAAGAAGAGATCATGATTGTTAACTATATTTCCAGGTAAAAGACCCATTTTTATGATGCAATCCAGGAGAACCAGATCCAGACAAGGTTTGCCCTCAGAAATAATAACCATCAAAAAGGAAAAAATACCTTTCTAGACCAGGGGTGGTGGCTAACGCCTGTCATCCTAGCACTGTGGGAGGCTGAGGGTGGACTGCTTGAGCTCAGGAGTTCGAGGCCAGCCTGAGCAAGAGCGAGACCCTCTCTATTTCAATATCCAGGCTTTGTGGCGGGCACCGATAGTCCCAGCTACTTGGGAGGCTGAGGCAAGACAATCACTTGAGCCCAAGAGTTTGAGGTTGCTATGAGCTGTAACACCATTGCACTCTACCCATTGCAAAAAAAAAGTGATGCCTGCACTAGTGACAGTGAATTTAGTTTTTAAGCACATTGTATTTCTATATAAATATAATTTTTTTTTGAGACAGAGCCTCAAGCTATCCCCTGGGTAGAGTGCTGTAGCATCACAGCTCACAGCAACCTCCAACTCCTGGGCTCAAGTGAGTCTCCCGCCTCTGCTTCCCAAGTAGCTGGGACCACAGGCACCCGCCACAACACCTGGCTATTATTTTGGTTGCAGCCATCATTGTTGTTTGGCAGGCCTGGGCTGGATTCGAACCAGCCACCTTAGGTGTATGTGGCTGGCGCCTTAGCCACTTGAGCCACAGGCACCGAGCCATAAATTTTTTAAAATTAAAAATTCTAAACTTATTTTCAGAGGAAAAAACTGATCCTTTCAGTCCTAGTGTCAATATCAAGATGGCAGTTTCCTGTCTGACACTTACCCTCAATGCTTATTTTAACTATATTTACCATCTACTAAATATTTAAACTTTATTACAACACGTACACCGCACAATAGTTCCTTTTTAAAGAGATGCAAACAGAAGTTAAATAACTTATTCAAGGTCCAACAAGTCAGTGATGAAGTTGAGATTACAAGTAAAACTTCAGCAGCTAGACTACTTCACTCTTTCCCAAATCCAAAAAGAGGGGGGAAAAAGTAAAATGATTTACTTTTAATAACTTCTAACAGGAAACCCAGCAGCATATGTATTAGCATAAGCATTAATTTAAAAGATTTATCCTAAAAAAAATTTACTTTGAGTGAAACAAACAACTTGCTACATTTGGATACCATTGTCACTTCCCTAGTTCCTGTAACCAAGCAAAAATACTGTACTGGATCTGAATATATCAAATCCTAGGGAAAATTCACTCTTAAATATGCACAACTTATTTTCACACTAACTGTAACATGTACGAATTAATCTTTTATCCATTGTCCATATGAAGGTGCTGTGGAGTACATTAATTTCCTCCCTCTTCCAAGGAGTCATGTCAAAGACCACAATCTTAAAAATAAGCAGTTCTCTATGAAAACATAGTTATGCAGCAAATGAAAGAAAAGCGCTAATAAACTGCTTTTAAAGAGAGATTTTAAAAGGATGATTACATGCTTCACAGAATTACTGTTAGGTCGTCCGCCAAGAAAGATGGTTCCTTTAAAGTAGCTTTTAAGGCATATCTTTCCCTATTTGGGACACAGTCTGACTTGTTGGACAAGATTAATCCGGGTACGCTCACACAGAACCCCTCCGAACCAGCTTAGTTCATTGAAAACATCATTTCAACCTCGCAACTGTAGTACTAAGCTCTTCTCACACTACAAGGGACAGGATGACCCTCTTTAACAATCTTTCAGGAGAAGGTTCCCTCGCCACAGACAGTGACAGCCGTCCTCCCATGGATGTTTTTGAAACAGAAATTGTTTTAACACCAGGAGAAGAGGCTCCTAGAAGCGTCAGTGCGGCAGCAGGTGGAGTAGCCCTGCGTGCTGAGCAGGTTCTGTCTGACCTAGTCTCGGTCCTCCGCTTCCCAGGCCAGGTTCCGCCTTACAGATCTTTTAAAGCCGCCTTGCGTTCCAGTTCTCTAACCCAGGGCGAGACTCCCAACCCTCCAGGGAGGAGAGGCGATCTAAGTAGACAAGACGTCCACCCCACCTCTTCCGGGGACTCGCAGGCCCGCTCCTTGGCCATGTCAGAACCTGACGGACCCCGCATAGGGCAGGCAGCTGGCTTCTTCTGGGGCCTCCCCAGACGGAACCCCGCACGCAATGATCCCTTTTCACAGCACCCACCCCTTGGAAACGCCACCACTACCACCCTCCTCACTCTTGAATCCCCTTTCCTCAGGAGTACCCCAGTGGAGTTACCGGCCCACTCAAAAGTAAGAGCGACGGCTACCCCTATGGGTCACCCTGGCTCCGCTGTCACCGCCCTGCTCCCGGCCTCAGCCCACGCCGCTGGCAGGCCCCGGTGACGCCCGGGTCGGTACCTTGCGGACCCCCTTGTAGATATAGAAGTAGAGCTCCCGGCCCACATTGAAGCAGAGGCGGTCGCCGTTGCCAGACTGGTCGTTGAGGTTTACGAAGGACACGCGGACGGGGTTGGATCCCTGCGAGTTGAAGGGCACCCGGTTGGGCCGGCTGTACTCCGAGTGCGGCAGCAGCTTGTACAGACCTTCCCGGGTTGTGAATTGGGTCTTAATCTCGTTCATCTCCTTCCCTCCTCCCTCCGTCGCCATCTTGGAAAGCAGCGTTCATCCTGCCCTAAGTGCCCGGATCACGCCCACCGCGCAGGCGCCGTTCCTGGTGCTCGCTCCCCCCGCCCCCGCCTCTTCCTTCTAGCCCCTCCCACTTGCGAGCCAGCCCCTTGAAGGCGGGCCGAGGGGAAGGGGCGGGCTTGTTTACGGCCCGACTGCGCAGGCGTGCTCACCTGGCGCACTCCTCGCGGCAGGGCGTCCGCAGGCTCCTCCCTTGGGCGCGGCTTCCGGGTGGCTCCGCTGCTACCTATGTGTTGCCGGATCAGGCACAAGGGCAAAGATAACTGTTAATGCCAACCAGAGAACTAGGGGAGAGTTGGTAAGGGATAGTCGCGTTGGGACTGCCATCGGGAGTACTGCGGTGATCTCAACTGTCTCCGGCCCTGCTCTGAGGGACCCCAAGGCCCTGAAGAGGGATGGGTGAGCGTAGCCTCGAGTGCCACGGCTTTGGGATCGGTCGGTAGGCACGTGGGACACCCAGAGCGGAGAGCGGATGCGGTTGGGACGGGAGCCATTCCGTCTCGCCTGCGTGCTCTGTTCGGGACCGGTTCTGTGTTGCTCGGAGGGCTGAAGTGGACCCGCGCGACTGTCTGGATACCTGTGCTCCTCCTTGAGTCAGTGTCTGAAAAGGCACCGAAAGGTTCAAGTTTTATGCTTCATCCTCTCTTTTTTTTTCTTTTTTTAGGCGGGATGGGGATATAAGGTATGTATTTGTAAGTCAAACATCTTAACACCAATCCGTAGTGAGCTTCGCTAATTTTAAAGAAAGTAGATTGTGTTGGGACTTCTCTGTTTCATATCTAAAGTTTCTCTACATCCGGTGTTTAGAGAAAAGGAGTAGGGGCGGGGAACAACTTTGAGAACTAGAGACTCAATCTATGCAGCATTTACTTCTCGCACAGTAGTTTATCAAGAGCTCTTAACAAAATTAGAGGTATTTTTTTCGGGATATAAAAGTATGAGTTTATTTTTTATGTTATATAAGGGGAAGAAAGTGGGAGAGGATGAGATGTGAAAGAGAGGAGAGAGCAGGGAATAAGAGAGATGAGGTTGGGGGAAGGGGACAATGAATGCGTGGCATCCCAAAGAAAGAAAGGAAGAATGCCCCCTTCTCCCCACCCCCCAGGTAATTGATTAAATTTTAAAAAAAAAGACTTAAATGGAATCTGAATTGTTTACTAGGAAATCCATAGGCACAGTTGTATGCAGGTGACCTATGTAAGGACAAACATGCGTGTTAAAGTAAGATTATTCACTCACTATGTATACCTGGGTTTCCTGGCATGTTGCACTAGAATAAGAAAGTTTCTAAAATGACAAAAACATTCTGGTAGAATTCCAGGGAGAAAAAAAGCCAACATTTGTGACACCAAGAATGAAATACTATTCCTGAAAGTTCAATCAGGCGTCCTCAAACTAGGACCCACGGGCCACATGCGGCCCGCCGAGGACATTTATCGAGGAGCTGCCTGTCCTGCTTTGCAGCCAGCCGACTTGTCTGGCGCCCTCAGTCTGGCACTCCAACGGTCTGAGGGACAGTGAACTGGTCCCCTGTTTAAAAAGTTTGAGGAGCCCTGGTTCAAATCATATCTGGAGAGTCACAAAAGAAGTAGAAGGAGGTAAATTCTAAAGTAGGAGGAGTCTAAATCATAAATATCTTGTGTATTGCAAAGTATATGCCAGTAGAAACTGTGCCAGTGATGTAATAATGCATTTGACACGAACAACTGTAACCTTGTACATATTGGCCCCCCCAAAAAAAAAAATCACTTAAGTTCTACTTAATTAATAGATCCCTACGATATTAAAACATTTTTGTTATAATTTTTGGTTGGTCTTTTTTTTTTGGAGGGAAGGATGGAGAGTGAGAAAGGATCTTTACTCTGTTGCCCATGCTAGAGTGTAGTGCCTCAAACTCCAGATCTCAAGTGATACTCTCACCTCTACATCCCAAAAAGTTAAAGTGTTATCACTTAAAGCATACCACTTTTTTTGTAATGCTACTTAATACATACAGAATGTTCACTATAGGCCAAATTTATTGTTTCTTGGATTCAGAGATTAACCCATTAAGACGCTTAAAAGGCCAGATATAACTCAGGCCTGTAATTCTAGCACTCTGGGAGGCCTAGACAAAAGGATCCCTTGAGCTCAGGAGTCTGAGACCAGCCTGAGCAAGAGTGAGACCCTATCGCTACTAAAAGTAGAAAAAACTAGCCAGGCATCTGTAGTCCTACCTACTCCGGAGGCTGAGGTAGGAGGATCTCTTGAACCCAGAAGTGTGAGGTTACTGTGAGCTAGGCTGACACAATATAGCACTCTAGCCTGGACAACAGACTGAGACTTCATCTCAAAAAAATAAAGATTTTTAAAAAAAACTCAAAACTAGAAAAAAAAACCAACAAAATGTGAGAAAATACTTGCAAATCATATCTCTGAAAAGGTATTTATTTTATTTTACTTTTATTTATTTATTTATTTAGAGATGGTTTTAGTTTGTCGCCCTCGGTTGAGTGCTATGGCGTCACAGTTCACAGCAACCTCCAGCTCTTGGGCTTAGGCAATTCTCTTGCCTCAGCCTCCTGAGTAGCTGGGACTACAGGCACCTGCCACAATACCTGGCTATTTTTTCGTTGCAGTTTGGCCAGGGCCGGGTTCAAACCTACCAACTTTGGTATATGGGGCCAGCGCCTTACTGAACCACAGGTGCTAAAAAGGTATTTATATCCAGAATTAAACAACTCTTACAACTCAAAAGACAAATAACCTAATTTTAAAATGGGCAGAGGATGTGAACAGACTTTAATGGCCAATAAGCATATGAAAAGATGCACAATTAGCTGTCTGGGAAATGCAAACAAAACGACAATGAGATACCACTTCATATACATTAAGGTGGCTATAATCAAAAAGATAATAACAAGTAATGGTGAGGATATGGAAAAATTCAAATCCTCATATATACTGTTGGTAGGAATGGAAAACCATAGAGGCACTATAGAAAATAATCTGGCAATTCCTTAAAAGTTTAAACATTTACCATATGATCCAATAATTCCACACCTGGGCATATACCCAAGAGAAATCAAAACATGTTGGCCTGGCACGGTGACTCACACCTTTAATCCTAGCATTCTGGGAAGCCAAGAGGGGTGGATTGGCTGAGCTCACAGGTTTGAGACCATCCTGAGCCAGAGTGACACCTGTTTCTAAAAAATAGCCAGGTGTTGTGGCAGGCTCCTATAGTCCCAGCTACTTGGGAGGCTGAGGCAAGAGAATCACTTAACGATGGCACTCTACACTGAAGACAACATAGTGAGACTCTGTCTCAAAAAAGAAAATAAGAATTTGAGGCAGCCAGTGCTTGTGGCTCAAGGAGTAGGTCACCGGCCCCATATACCTGGCCCTGGGCAAAAACTGCAACAACAACAACAACAAAATAAATGAAAGCATGTCCACACAAAAACTTGTATACAGTAAGTAGACCCACCCAACAGGCCCAGTGCAGTATGGCTTACACCTGTAATCCCACTACTTTGGGAAGCCAGGAGTGTGAGACCACATTTCAACAAAAAATACAAAATTAGTGAGACATGGTGGAACATGCCTTCAAGTCCCAGCTACTCAGGAGGCTAAGGCAGGAGGATCGATTTTGTCCAGGACTTTAAAGCTGCAGTTAGCTATGATCGTGCCACTGCATTTCATCTTGAAAGGCAGAACAAGATGCTGTCTCAAAAAAAACCTTTACCAGCTCGGTGCCTGTGGCTTAAGTGGCTAAGGCACCAGCTACATACACCTAAGGTGGTGGGTTCGAATCCAGTTTGGGCCCGCCAAACAAAAATGACAGCTGCAACCAAAAAATAGCTAGGCATTGTGGCGGGTGCCTGTGGTCCCAGCTACTTAAGAGGCTGAGGCAGGAGAGTCACTTGAGCCCAGGAGTTGGAGGCTGCTGTGAGCTGTGATGCCACAGCACTCTACCCAGGGGGACAGCTTGAGGCTCTGTCTCAAAAAAAAACCTTTACCAGGGGTTACCGGTAGCTCAGTGGGTAGGTTGCTGGCCACATACACCAGAGCTAGTGGGTTTGAACCTGCCCATACCTGCTAAAACAACAGTGGCAACTCCAACAAAAAATAGCTGGACGTTGTGGCAGCTGCCTTTAGTCCCAGCTACTTGGGAGGCTGAGGCAAGATAATTGCTTAAGCTCAAGAGTTGGAGGTTTCTGTGAGCTGTGATGCTGCAGCACTCTACTGAGGCCGATAAAGTAAGACTCTGTCTCTTAAAAAAAAAAAGTAAAGACTTTTTTTTTTTGAGAGTCTCAGTTGGTCACCCTCAGTAGAGTGCTGTGCCATCACAGCTCACAGCAACCACAGACTCTTGGGCTTAAGCATTATCTGGCCTCACCCTCCCCAGTAGCTGGGACTACAGGTGCCCACCACAATGTGCAGCTATTTTTTGTTGCAGTTATCACTGCTGTTTTAGCTGGCCAGGGCTGGGTTCGAACCTACCACCCTCCATATGTGGGGCTGGCACCTTACCCACTGAGCCACAGGAGCTGCTTTTACCTATTAACTGCTCTTTCCAATCCTAGCTTTGAAAGACTTAATAGCTGTCACCTACCCACCCTCTCAAATAAATACAACTCCTTATGTGCTGTTTTAATTGTCCTAGACCAGTGTTTTTCTTTTTGTTTTGAGACAGGGCCTCAAGCTATCCCCCTGGGTAGAGTGCCATGGCATCACAGCTCATAGCAATCTCCAACTCCTGGGCTCAAGCGAGTCTCCTGCCTCCGCTGGGACCTCCTTGAGGAGGAGACTTGGGACTCCTCCCAAGTAGCTGGGACCACAAGCGCCGCCACAACGCCTGGCCATTTTTTGGTTGCGGCCATCATTGTTGTTTGACAGGCCTGGGCTGGGGATTCAAACCCGCCACTTTAGGTGTACGTGGCTGGCACCTTAGCCGATTGAGCCACAGGCGCCGAGCCAGACCATTGTTTTTCAAACTTTATTATCGCACAGCACATTTGAACCTATAGTTAAACTTCTGTGGTGCACTTAAATTATGTTGATCAAAAAAAGTGAAAAAAAGAATATAATGGCTCAGCGCCTGTGGTTCAAGCGGCTAAGGTGCCAGCCACATACACCTGAGCTGGTGGGTTCGAGTCCAGCCTGGGCCTGCCAAACAACGATGATGGCTGCAATCAAAAAATAGCCGGGTGTTGTGGCAGGCACCTGTAAACCCAGCTACTTGGGAGGCGGAGGCAGGAGAATCGATTGCAGGAGTTGGAGGTTGCTATGAGCTGTGATGTTACAGCACTCTACCCAGAATGACAGCTTGAGGTTCTGTCTCAAAAAAGAAAAAAGACTATACTACTGTCTTGGACTTCTTTCAAAAATAACTTAGTGGTCTTTAAGAATTTTTGCAGCAGGCTCAGTGCCTATAGCTTAGTGGTTAGGGTATTAGCCACATGCACCGAGGCTGGCGGGTTTGAATGCACCCAGGCCTGCTGAACAACAATGACAAAACAACAACAAAAAATATAGCCAGGCATTGTGGCAGGTGTCTGTAATCCCAGCTGCTTGGGAGGTTGAGGCAAGAGAATTGCTTAAGCCCAAGAGTTTGAGGTTGCTGTGAGTTGTGACACCACGGCACTCTACTGAGGGTGACAAACTGAGACTGTCTCAAAAAAAATTTTTTTTGCAGCACACCTAAAATCCTCTCATGGCATACCAGTTGAAAATCATGGTCTTAGATCATAGAAATAAAACTGAAATACAGGTTCTAAACCGTAGTAATAAAGGAAAAACTATAAGAAGAAAAGAAGAATCAGGCTGGGTGCAGTGGCTCATGACTGTAATCCCAGCACTTGGGAGGCTGAGGTGGGTGGATTGCCTGAGCTCACAGGTCCAAGACTAGTCTGAGCCAGAGCAAGACCGTCTCTAAAAATAGCTGGGTGTTGTGCCAGGCGCCTGTGGTCCCGGCTATTCGGAAGGCTGAGGTTGCTGTGAGTTATAATGCTGCAGCACTCTACCAAAGGTGACAAAGTGAAATTCTGTCTCAAAAAAAAAAAAAAATTAGTTGTCACAAGGCTGTAACATTTTCTCACAGACACAGAAACAACTGAATTATTACTTAAATATCTTAGGACTGAGCCCAAATTAGGACATCACTTTTTATGGATAGAACTTGTGTTAGCTTTGCTTTTCATGGTTAAGCTCGTCCAGTAAGGTAAAACAACAGCTTATCCAAGCAGCCCAGTAAGCATTGTAGGTTTTATCCTTTTAGAGATTAGAACAGAGACATTCAAGCTTAATTCCCTCAATAACAATTTCTAACTTTTTCTGAGAGCCTTAAACAGGAAAGAGAGGAGTTTTATTTGTTTGTTTTTGAGACAGAGCCTCAAGCTATCCCCCTGGGTAGAGTGCCATGGCATCACAGCTCACAGCAACCTCCAACTCCTGGGCTTAAGCCATTCTCTTGCCTCAGCCTCCCAGGCAGCTAAAACTATAGGCGCCCACCACAGCGCCTGGCTATTTTTTGTTGCAGTGTCGTTGTTTAGCTGGCCTGGTGTTGGGTGTGAACCCACCAGGTTTGGTGCATGTGCCTGGCACCATAACTACTGTGCTACAGGCACCAAGCCAAAAGAGGAGATTTTAAATTCTAGTCTGACATAATTTTCCTGTTCTACTCCAATATCAGAAAATGTCACACACTTTTTTTATTGCATTTGTTCACTGCTTTGCTATTGGAGCCTGTCTGACTTGTTTCCTCATGTAGGGCAGACTCTAGCCAACACATAGCACAGGCCATGTGTTGTGATGTGAACGGGTGATTTTGTGTTATGTTTTCACAGTTGTACTTGTAGAAATGGCAGGGAGAAGGTGTGTAAGTGACGATGATATGGGTTTTTTTTTTTTTTAGAGGCAGAGTCTCACTTTGTCGCCCTTGGTAGAGTGCTGTGGCATCACAGCTCACAGCAACCTCCAACTCCTGGGCTTAGGTGATTCTCTTGCCTCAGTCTCCTGAGTAGCTGGGACTAAAGGCACCTGCCATAACACCTGGCTATTTTTTGTTGCAGTATGGCCAGGGCCGGGTTTGAACCCGCCACCCTTGATACATGGGGCCAGTGCCCTACTCACTGAGTCACAGGTGCTGCCCAGATATGGGAATTTTTGAGGATAGTGAGGTTGAAGGAGAGTTTAGTGATGAAAGTGAGTATGAAGAAACTCTTCCTATATGCAGTGACATTAGTTCCAGTAAATCTGAAGCTAGTGATGAAGAAGTAATTGATAATATGCAACCTGTAATAAGTAGCTGGGAGGTTTATCATGATGTGATGGTAATCTTACAAAGTTCCCATGTTCTGTCACACAACAGGAATTCACCCTTCCTCAGAGTGCTTAGCCAAAAACTGAACTTGAATTTTTCCAGCTCTTTTTCTCAGATGATCTTGTTGGTGAAATTGTGACCTAGACAAATATGTATGCAGTGGAAAAAATACAGAAGGTGACTCCACTAACAGAATACTCAAGGTGGTGCTCATAGAAGGATGTTTCTTCAGAAGAAATGAAGGTGTTCATTGCTATAAAACTGAACATGGCTCTGAATTTGAAGGCACAATTAGTTGACAATTTTACCAAATATTGGCTAAACTGAACCCATTCTTCAAGATTGTTCTCGGGTGGCACATGTGGCTCAAAGGAGTAGGGCGCCGACCCCATATACCAGAGGTGGCGGATTCAAACCTGGCCCTGGGCAAAAAAAAAAAAGAATGTTCTCTCGGGCTGGGCACAGTGGCTCACACCTATAATCCTAGCACTCCAGGAGGCCGAGGTGGGTGGATTGCCTGAGTTCACAGGTTTAAGACCAGCCTAAGCCAGAGCAAGACCCCATTTCTAAAAATAGCCAGGTGTGGTGGTGGGCACCTGTAGTCACAGCTACTTGGGAGGCTGAGGCAAGAGAATTGCTTGAGCCCAAGAGTTTGAGGTTGCTGTGAGTGTGACGCCACGGCAGTCTACTGAGGGCAACAAAGTGAGACTCTCTCAAGAAAAAAAAAAAAGATGTTTTCTCTCATCTCCATTTTTTTTCAAGTATTTTGGCTGCTTTTAGTTCCTCTTGTCAGAGCTCAAGGAAGTGTGCATACCCAAAGGAGCAAAGTGAAGTATGTTAGTGAGTATAGTGCCAACAAATGCAAAGAACTTTATGTACTGGGAAGAAATGTGGCTATACATGAGAGCATAGTAGGCTTCAAAGGACAGATTCAATTCAAGTGCTACACTCCAAAGAAGCTTCCTAAGTGGGGCCTACGAGTTTTTTGCCTGTGTGATTTTGAGAATGGTTATGTGTTTTCTCACATTCCCTATTATAGCAACACAACAACAGAAAGTCTTATCATTCTGATTTGCCATTTATGTCTTAAATAGTGATTCATTTTACACAAGTTTTGCAAGCACATATAAGTGGTTCAGGCTATCACATCTACACTGACAGGTTCTACACAACCTCTCAGCTTGCTCAGGAATTGCATAAAATGGAAATACATATAACAAGAATAATATGGCTTCTTGGAAGGATTTTCCAAGTAATCTGAAAAAGAAGAAACCTCAGGAATATGAATTATTTGCCTATTAATGTGATATGAAAATTACGTGTCTCTCATTCCATGACAAAAGGTTAGTGACAATGGTCAGTACATTCTTTGGTCCTCAAATACAGTTGATCACTATTATAGGAAGAAACAGCCTGTTCAATTTGAAAACTGACAGTTATTTTAGAATACACAAAGGTTATGGGAAGAGTGGATAGAGCTGATCTGTACTGTGGATGTTACAGATTTACAAGGAGTCCCTACAAATGGAACTATTCTGGCTGATAGAAGTTGCAGTTGTGAACAGCTACGTACTTTACTCACTAAATAAGAGAGTGGAGAAAAAGTACAGGCGCACCTTTCTTTTTCTTTTTTTTTGAGACAAAGTCTCACTTTGTTGCCCCCTACAGAATGCTATGGCATCATAGCTCACGGCAACCTCAAACTCTTGGTGATTCTCTTGCCTCAGCTGCCCAAGTAACTGGGACTATAGGCACCAGCCACAACGCCTGGCTATTTTTAGAGACAGATAGAGACAGGGTCTCGCTCTGGCTCAGGCTGGTCTCAAACTCCTGAGCTCAAGCAATCCACTGGCCTGGGCCTCCCAGAATGCTAGAATTACAGGTATGAGCCACTGCACCCAACCCAGACCCACCTTTCTTATAGGAGCAATCTCATCACTCAGCTTGTGAGCAATGTGAGGAATAGAAATTTGGGAGAGGCCATGCGAGGTAGCTCATGCTAGAAAGGCTGCTTTCTCAGAGAGGCTTTCCCTGATACCCCAAATCTGAATTATGTCACCTGTTGCTTCCATTTGTAAAGTCAAATCCAAGAAGAAAAATAGTAATAAATAAATGAATTAGGTCACCTTATTTTATCATAGCATTGTTATTTCCTTTATAGTACTTATCACAGTTTCTAATAATATATACAATTTATATATATATATACACACATAGTTTTATCTTTACTTAAATAACATCCACCTGGGGTACCACCTGTGGCTCAGTGGGTAGGGTGCAAACTGAGGGTGGTGGGTTCAAACCCAGCCCCAGCCAAACTGCAACAAAAAAATAGCCGGGCATTGTGGCGAGTGCCTGTACTCCCAGCTACTTGGGAGGCTGAGGCAAGAGCTGGAGGTTGCTGTGAGCAACACCACAGCACTCTACTGAGGGCGGCAGAGTGAGACTGTGTCTCAAAAAATAAATAAATAAAATAACATCCACCTCCCCCAGTAGACTGTAAGCTCTTTGGAAACAGAGATTCTGTCTTTTTTGTTCAGTATTCTGTATATAGATTGGGGCCTGACATTCAGTAAATACTGAATACATCCTTGCCAAATCAATGATTCATCTCCTTTGAGAAACATTCTCTTTTAGCTCCTCATGTTAATCCTTTGTTATGACATTTATTACATTGGTCTCTCATCTTACTAAATTGTTAGCTACACATGATTGCAGTTCATATACTTGAAAACATGTTCATTCATGCTTTTTGTTCTCATATCATACCCCTAAGGTTAAACTCTGCATAAGGGTCAATTACCATGTGTTTTCAGATAGCTCTGCTTCTAGCTTCTTGTGGGAATTTCAGCTTCTTGTTTATTTTATGTATTTGGCTTTCAGGTAAATAAATGTCTGTTATGCCCATTGTTTACTCAATTCCTTAGCCCTAGCTCATTCCACTTCCCTCATCCTAAAAAAAATAACAACAAAACAAAAATACTGTGTTGTCCTTGAAGAATAATTTCTTAGGGTCACATTTCAGCTTAGTAGAATAGAATATTAAATTTGCAGGAGACTTTTTAATGGCACAAGAACTATAAATGAGTACTTATTTGGCTGAAGATCTGAATAAGAAAAGGTTATAAATCTGGGCATTGAATGATTTATTTTTCTTACCATGTCTTTCTCATCTAGAACAATTCATTGTAGATATTTGGTACTTAATAACTAGTGGATTGAATGTATACCCCCCCCAAAGCACTGGACTTAAGGCCAAAAGACATAACACGAAATTCATGATCCCATTGTTTAACATTGTGTTAGAAGTGCTAGACAGTGCAGTAGACAAAAGTTTAAAATGAAATTATCATTATTTATATATGATAATATATTGGAAAACCCAAGAGGATCAACTAAGAGACTATTAAGAAACAATAAGAAAATGTAATAGCAGGCTCAGTGCCTGTAGCTCAGTGGTTAGGGGGCTGGCCCATACACCAGAGCTAGTGAGTTCAAACCCAGCCCAGGCCTGCTGAACAACAATGACAACTACAACAACAATAAAAAAAAAAATAGCTGAGCATTGTGGCAGGCGCCTATAGTCCCACCTACTCGGGAGGCTGAGGCAAGAGAATTGCTTAAGCCCAAGAGTTTGAGGTTGCTGTGAGCTGTGATGTCACCTCACTCTACGAGTGGTGACATAGTGAGACTCTGTCTCACACACAAAAAAAAAGAAAAAATGTAATAGTGTAGCCAGTCATAAAATTGGTATTCAGACATCAGCAATTTTCTCATGTCAAAATGGTAACTAAATATAATAGAAGAAAATATCACATTCGCAATAAGAAAATAAGATAAAGGAAAAAACTCAAAATTGCTAGTACGTACCACACAGGGAAGCAAACTGTCTTGCAGTCAATCACCTTGACTGCAGTGTGAATAGTGCCCTGTGAAAGGAGCTACAAAGTGTCTCTGAATATATATAGAAGGTTTTTAGAAACTATTTAAAGAGTACTGTAAAACTATGAAGAAACAAAATAATTCAATGAAAACACTTCATCCTAGCTGGGTGCAGGTGGCTCATGCCCCTAATCATAGCACTCTGGGAGGCTGAGGCAGGTAAATTGTTCAAGCTCTTGAGTTTGAGAACAGCCTGAGCAAGAGTGAGACCCCATCTCCACTAAAAACAGAAAAACTAGCAGAGTGTTGTGGTGGGCTCCTGTAGTCCCAGTCAGCTACTCAGGATGCGGACAAAAGATCTCTTGAGGGTGTCACCTGTGGCTCAGTAAGTAGGGTGCCAGCCTCATAAACCGAGGGTGGCGGGTTCAAACCTGGCCCCCAGCCAAACTGCAACAAAAAAATAGCTGGGCATTGTGGTGGGCACCTGTAATCCCAGCTACTCAGGAAGCTAAGGCAAGAGAATCACCTAAGCCCAGGACTTGGAGGTTGCTGTGAGCTGTGACGCTATGGCACTCTACTGAGGGCAATAAAGTGAGACTGTCTCTAAAACAAGAAAAGAAAACTTCATCCTTTGGCAAAAAGACTCAACACTAAAAGTGCCAGTTGTTTCTGAGGGTCAGACCAGGTGGTACATGCCTGTAATCCTAGCACTCTGGGAGGCTGAGGCAGGTGAATTGGCTGAGCTCCCAAGTTTGAGACCAGCCTGAGCCAGAGTAAGACCTTGTCTCTAAAAATATAAGAGCATTGTGGTAGGTGCTACTCAGGAGACTGAGGCTTGAGCCCTAGAGTCTGAGGTTGCTGTGAGCTATGATGCCACATCACTTTACTGAGGGTGACAAAATGAGACTCTGTCTAAAAAAAAGAAAAAAAATGCCAGCTCTTTCTGGATCAATGTATAAACTGAATGCAGTCCAAATCCATATCAACAAAATTTTCTATATCATTTGTCAGAATTATTCTGTTGAATTTGGAAGAATAAATATTAAGAACCACTAGTAAAAAAAGAAGAGTAGGCTCGGCGCCTGTGGCTCAATCGGCTAAGGCGCCAGCCACGTACACCTAAGGTGGTGGGTTCGAATCCCCAGCCCAGGCCCGCCAAACAACAATGATGGCTGCAACCAAAAAAATGGCCGGGCGTTGTGGTGGGCGCCTGTGGTCCCAGCTACTTGGGAGGCAGAGGCAGGAGACTCGCTTGAGCCCAGGAGTTGGAGGTTGCT
>CAUYQV010095272.1:0-21568 GCA_963574575.1 Galagoides demidoff
TACATTGTACTGTTTTCATATACAATTTGAAATACTTTCATCAAGCTGGTTAACATAAATTTCATGTCATTTGCTTAGTCATTGTATCAAAACATTTATATTCTAGTTCTAGAAAAGTTCACTTGTACCCTTGTTAGACAGGTGATCTTTCCAGTCACCCTCCCACCACCCATCTGCCCTTCTCGCTTCCCCTTCCCCACCCCCTCCCCATATTCTTAGGCTAGAATTAAGTTGTATCTTTTGTTTGAGAGCTATAGATTAGTTTCACAAAAGGGCTGTGTACATTGGATACTTTTTCTTCCATTCCTGTGATACTTTGCTAAAAAGCACATTTTCCAGTTCCATCCATGTAAACATGAAGGAGGTAAAGTCTCCGTTTTTCTTTAGGGCTGCATAGTATTCCATGGTGTACATATACCACAGTTTATTGATCCATTCGTGGGTTGATGGACATTTGGGCTTCTTCCATGATCTGGCAATTATGAATTCCTTTAGAATGGGTTGACTTCACCAACATCCAGCTTCTGCAGTGTGTTCTGATCAGTAGCTCCCAGTGTCCATCAGCATCCCTCTTTGCATAGTGGGGTGATCTAGCCAGACACCTTCCTCTGAATAGCTTTCCTCATCATATTAGAAGGAATATTTCTGGCAAATTTCAAAGTGTAGATTTCTAACAAGTTCTCCCAGAATGTCACTGCAACATCTCTGCAAGATAGTGAGTCAATGCTGTGCCCTGTCTAATAAAGTCTGGATATTAGCCCTCATGCAGAAAGGGTTGCCTCTTCCTTGGGTATTTGTCAGGTTTTTTTTTAATAATTATCTTTATTAAATTTTCCTGAATGTACAAAGTTCCTGGATCAAAGATTTCTTATTATGCTCACTGCACAATCAACAGCCAGAATAACATTGCAGCATTAATCTCTCCACACCCAAACCCCTGCAGAGTGACATGATAAGAGCCAGATGGAAAAAAATATTCTATACAAGTGGCAAAATAATTTTGTATGCAAGAGGTGAAAAAATATAAATGTTCTTCATTTATAAAGAGGAACGGGAACATTTTTCTCCCTCTCCTTCTGGGAAAGTCTCCTTGGAACAGGGTGGAAGGATGCTTACTCTAACCCTTTGATAGGTAAATAAATTTCTCCAGTGGGGAAGATAACCCCATTATCTATGGCTTTTCAACCTGAAAATTCCCTAGGGAGAGGGCCCTAGATGGTTCCCCTTTTAAAATGTAAACAAATGGTGAGATAATGCTCTGATTTAGGTACCTAACCCTAAACAACCATTTGGCTTTGGGGGAGATAAGAGAATGTTTATTGTATGAAAGCAATTAGCTCCACCATTAGGGGAAAAATGACTACAGATCTAATCTTCAGTGTATGCAAAAAGTAAGATGCTTCTAGGGAAAATAAAAGCAAACATTCTTTATTTTTATTGTATATATATTTCCTTGACTCAGGAGACAGGTTTTTATAGAAATACTAAAAAAAAATCTTAGATTTAAATCTTTTATTCATTGTGAGTTAATTTATTTGAGTGACAAGAGTTAGGGGTCATATTCCAGTCTTTTACGTGTGGCTGACCTGTTCTCCCAGCACCATTCAGAGGTTTGGGGAGAGGGGGATAAGGCAGAGGTAAATTCCCACCTAACGGGTACATTGCATGGGTATATTACAACTCAGACTTTAACCTTACAAAAGCAAACTATGTAACCAAATCATATGTACCCCATCATCATAACCTGAAATTTTAAAAAATCCAGGGAAACTTGTTTTTCCACACTATCTTAGCAATAGAGATAGTGACTATTGCTTATATCTGCTATTCCTGTTTTTTAAGAATTATTTTTACTAATGATGACTATCAAACAGCCTCATTTCTCCAGTTCCTTCTCGTAGTTAACAATTCATGATATTACACTCCCTATTCAAATCTCTGTGTTTTTGGTCTTCGAACTGGGCCCTGCCTGATGCAGAATTAGAACTTACCCTCACATTCACACATTTCTTACGAAAGCATCTAAAGAATGTCACTTTTTTGTTCAACAGATTAAATTTGAAAATTTCATCAATAAAGATAATAAATGTAATATTTAGGAAATGTCATGAAACAGTGTGGATAAGCAAGATTTTTGTGATCTATATTATAATAGCAGTAGAATTGCCACAGCCCTACGGCAAGACTGTGAATGTATATCACTGGCCCTGCCAGGTAATAAAAACTGCTTCTGGTTGTCCTTATAATTATGGTAGAGAAAAAGTTATTATCCAAGAGAATAGCCGCATACCAGGTTCCAAATGCTATATTCGATTGTTCCCATTAAAGATACTACAACCGGGGCAGCAACTGCAATTAGTGTCACAAGTGGATTACATTTATAGTACTACACAGTCTTTGTCCAATTTACATCTGACTTCTTCACAGATCAAACTATGGGAATCAAAGAGTGAGGTGATGGGTGTAACCAGCCTTGCACTTTTCAAGTCTTTTATGGTGCCATTAATCTCTACGATTCCCATAATAATGCACTGTTGCTCCTTGTTCACGATCTTGGTAGGGAGAAGAACTTCTAAAGACTTTGTACCATAATGGCCTTCATCTTATAAGTCATGAAGCCACATTCAATATTCTGCCAGTTTCTGTGTGTGTCTATTCTAATTATACACTTAAGAAGTTGGAAAATAACCACAGGGTGGGTCCTTGAATCTACTTACCAGAGGCTGCATCAGAACTGAACTATCTTCTCACTTAAGACAACACCATGAAGCATTATAATCTTGAAACCAGTTTCCAGACCATAATAATTCACAGATCCAGAGCCTTTGATTGAAAAGGAAGTCCAGACTCCTCGAAGTATTCTGCACCACTGACGCAAGCACATCTTGCAACTCTTCCACCAAAGCTTTCCCCGAAGGTACCTGTGGTTGTTTACTAGAATAACTGCATTGAAGAATAGAAAATACCCAGATTTTTCAGAAATTACCTGACCTTGGCCCCAAACTTATGCTAATATCTTGAGATTCAAAATGTTACTGTGGCCCGTCAATCAAAAGGAAAGCTTGCAGTAGTCAGGTGATCAAAATGATATGCTCTATGAATACTTATCAGCCTCTCTTCCCAGATACCTCGGTGCTTTTACAAAGGTCCCATGAACAAGGTGGCCCTGGTAACCAGCATGGAGACTAGACCTGGGCACAACAATGTGTAATATGGGATTCCCCTTACCAAGGCTGACCTGGTCAACTCTGCAGTTGAGCACATAATCTGCTGAAAGCAGAGAGTGATAAGAAGTTCTGAACATAATACCATTCCTTAAAAGAACTGGCCTGGTAGCAGGTTGATTATACTGGACTTCTTTCATCATTGAAGGAGAAGTGTGTCTTTGTGGGGAAAGGCAAGTATTCTGGGAATGTATTTGCTTTCCTGGCTCCTAATTCTTCTTCCAGCACCACCATCTGTGGGCACACAGAATGCCTGAATCACCATCATGGCATTCCCCATAGCATCATTGCATCTGCTCAAAAAACTCATTTAGCAGTAAAGGAAGTTCAGCAATGGGCTCATGTCCTTGAAATATGCTTGTCTTATCACTTGCTCCATCTTCCAGAAATAGCGGTTGTATTTGAAAGATAAACGGCTTACTCAGTTATAAGATTAGTTGGGAAATATCTTGATGTCAAGTTTTGCATTGTAGAATGAAGTGTGTGTTTTGAAGATAGTAGATATACTACTATCTTCCCTTTAGCCAGAATTCACAGATACAGGAATTAAAGAGTAGAAATGAATATTGGTTTGTTTTTTTTTTCACTCCTGTTATACCTAACAACTCACTTGTAGAATTTTCTATCCTTCTTAGCATCCTTAAGCTTTAGTGATTTTAGTCTGTGGGAGAAAGGCTTCTACCAGGGAAGGCAACAATAGTCCATTCAAGCAGAAGATGAGCCTTCTATCTGGCATGTATGGCTCCATATGTCACTGAACCAAAAAGAAATCCCCTGATACAATGAACTCATTATATTATGCTTTCATTGTTCAAATTATGTGTGACTTCTGTCTCATGAATGGTCCATGACTGACATACATGTTTTCTACTCTAGGTTTGCAAACCATAATTTACTCTCTGAGTGCTAGTTTAGCTGAATTTCTCAAGTTTATTGGCTTATGTTTTTGTTTCTATTCAATTCACATATAATATCTCTCTTTGTCTCTCTCTATTATTATTATAATATTTATTTATTTATTTATTTACTTATTTATTTATTTATTTTTTGTGAGACAGGCTCTCACTCTATCATCCTGGGTAGAGTATCATGGCATCTTAGCTCACAGCAACCTCAAATTCCTGGGTTGAAGCAATCTTCTTGCTTCAGCCTCCAGAGTAGCTGGGACTACAAGCACCTGCCACAATGCCCAGCTAGTTTCTTTATTTGTTGTTGTTGTTGGGGATTCTTTGAGGGTGCACAGAACCAGGTTACATTGATTGCTTTTGTTAAAGACCCTCTTATAATTGTGTCCCACCCCCCAAAAGTGTACCACACCCCTTGTCCCCCCACCCGGTCCCTCCTTCCCTTTCTCAGCTCTCCCCATTCTCTACTCTATACTGTGTACTAGCTTCTTAATTGTCCTCATATCAGAATTGAGTATGTAAGATTCTTGTTTCTCCATTCTTGCAATGCTTTACTAAAATTAATGTAAATATTCTTTACATCAGAATAATGCCCACATCCATTCAGGTTAATACAAAAGATGTAAAGCCTCCATCTTTTTTAGTGGCTGAATAGTATTCCATGATATACATATACAACAGCTTGTTCAATATCACAAGGATATTCCTGGGTTGGTAGGCATTTTGGCTGTTTCCAAATTTTGGTGATTGTAAATTGAGCAATAAACAGTCTAGTGCAAGTCCTTTTACCACAGGGACATTTGCACTAGTTTTTCTATTTTTAGCAGAGACCAGGTCTCGCTCTTGCTTAGGTTGCTTTCGAACTCATGAGCTCAAACAAACTACCCACCTCAGCCTCTCAAAGAGCTAGGATTAGAGATGTGAGCCACCAGGCCTGGCTTGAATTTTATAATATTTTGTATTCCTCCTTTAATTCATCTGTTTTTTTTTTGGGGGGGGGAGGTTGTTTGGTTTTGAGGTTTGGAGGGTTTTTTTAAGACAGAGTCTCACTCTGCCATTCTGGGAAGAGTGCCATGGCATCATTATAGCTCACAGTAACCTCAAACTCTTGGGCTCAAGTGATCCTCTTGCCTCAGCCTCTTGAGTAGCTGGGATTACAGGCATATGTCATAGGGCCCAGCTAGTTTTGTTCCATTTTCAGTAGAGACAGAGTCTCATGCTTGCTCAGGCTGGTCTCAAAAGCCTAAACTCAAGCAATTCACCCATCTCAGCCTCCCAGAGTGCTAGGATTATCCATCAGTTATTTAGCTATATGTTGTTTAATTTCAAAACTTACAAGTTTTTTATTTAGTTCTAAGAGAATTTCATTATTGTCAGAAAACATAGAGTCTGTACAATTTTAGTACTTGTAAGTTCATTGAATCTTGTTTTATAATTCATCATATGTTCTCTCTTATTTTCATGTGCACTTGAAAATGTGTTCTGTTGTTGGCTGGGATGTTCTATAAATATCAGTAGGTCGAATTGATAGATACTATGGAGTGGCTAGGTGCTTATTTTATATTTGCTTATTCACTTAATTACTAACAGAGGAGTGTTGAAATCACTTGATTAAAATTATGGATTTAACTGTATCTCTATTTCTCCTAGGTTTTGTTTTATTTATTTTGAAGCTTTATTATTAGGAGCATACACATTTGATTGATATGTGCTAATTTTTACTGATGAATTAGCCCTTTATTATAATGAAATCTCCCTCTTATCTATGATAATATTTCTTGTCTGAATATCTGTGTTGTCTGATATTAATTTAGAAATGAATCGGCTAAGGCACCAGCCACATACACCTAAGGTGGTGGGTTCAAATCCCCAGCCCGGGCCCGCAGAACAACAATGACGGCTGCAACCAAAAAAATGGCCGGGCGTTGTGGCAGGCGCCTGTGGTCCCAGCTACTTGGGAGGTGGAGGCAGGAGACTCGCTTGAGCCCAGGAGTTGGAGGTTGCTATGAGCTGTGATTCCATGCCACTCTACCCAGGGGGACAGCTTGAGGCTCTATCTCAAAAAAAAAGAAATGAAGGTAAAAAACATTTTTAGATAGTGAAAATTAAGATACATTTTCATTACCAAAAATGCTAAAGGAAGTTCTAGAGGTTATATCAGTCCAGTATTATTAGAGTTTTCATGCTATTACTTTTCCCACACACGTTTTCTTTTTGTGTGGCTTTTTTTTTGTTTTTTTTTTTTTTTTGTGTGTGTGGGCCACACACGTTTTCAATATAGCTACATATTTTATGTCAAGTTTGACTTTTTAAAGTAGAATATACTTAGGTCTTGGTAGTTTTACCAATTCCAACAATGTCTGCCTTTGCATTACCTTGGTTAGTATAATTAGGCTGAAAATAATTGTATATTGTTGATTTTAAACCTAGTGATTTACTATTTTTTTCCTGTTTGTTCCATCCATTATTTGTTCCTTTGTTCCTCCTTTTTCCTCTTTTATTTGAATAAAATAATATTGTTACTATTTATTCCTCTATTGTCTCCCTAGCAATACTTCCCTGCATTACTCTTCTCATTGTTGCTTGGTGAAATAACATATTAATTCCATCACATTCATAACTTACCATAATTTTTTTATAATTAAATTGCATCACTTTTGTTAAACAAAAGCATCTCATAGCAGTATATTTACATTCACCTCCTCCTTTGTGCCATAGCTGTGATTTGTGTATCATCAACACAATTATAAACGTCACAATACTGTCATAATATTGTCTTTAAATTATAACATATTCTTTAAATCAATTCAGAGAAGAACAAGGTATTCTTTTACATTCACCCATGTATTTACTATTTTCAGTGACCTTCTTTCTTTTCTGATCTGAAATTTACATCTGTTGTCATTTCCCTTCAGCTTAAGGAACTTTCTTTAGCATTTCTGGTAATATATAAATTATGTCAATTTTTACTTATCTGAAAATCTCTTTACTTCACTTTTATATTTAAAGTTATTTTTGCTGGATATAGAATTCTATTATAATACTAAAAATTTCATTCAATTTCTTATGACCTTCATATTTTCTAATTAGAAGTCAAATACAATTATTATTATTCTTTTTAATCTGGTGACCTTTAAGATATTTACTTTCAGTTTTAGATATTTGACTCTGATATGCATAGATTTGATGTTCTTTTTATCCATCCTACTCGGGATTTACTAAGATTCTTGGATCTATACGCTTATATTTTTCACCAATTAGGAAATTTTTGGTCAACATGTCTTCAAATATTTTTGTGATATGTTCTATTCTCTTGTTTTGAGATTCCAAATACACATATATTATACTTCTGGCATAGTCAAACAAGTCATTGAGACTGTTA
Source organism: Galagoides demidoff (assembly GCA_963574575.1). Taxonomy (NCBI): domain Eukaryota; kingdom Metazoa; phylum Chordata; class Mammalia; order Primates; family Galagidae; genus Galagoides; species Galagoides demidoff. Next base: position 7,512 of record CAUYQV010095272.1, read on the forward strand.
ATTTTTTGTTCATTTTGTCATTGTCTTTTGGATTTAACAATTTGCATTTATCCATCTTCAAATTTATTGACTCTTTCTTCTACCTATTCCAGTCTATTGTTAAGCTTTTTATTTCAAATATTTTAACTTCTAGCTTTAGATTTCTTGACTGAGAGTCTACATCTGTTTACTCACCATAAGCATATTTTTCTCTAAGTTTACAAACCCATCCATCCATATATACTAGCTGCTTTAAAGTCCCTGACTACTAAATTGAATCATCTTAGGATTAATTTATACAGACTGATTTTCTCTTGACTATGGGTTACCCTTTCCTGTTTGTTGTAATGTTGACAACTTTGTAATTGTATACTGGACCTTGTGAAGAGTAAACTTCAGTGATTCTGGATTCATTAACCTTGGCACATTTGCTGTTTCTCAGTAGGCTCAATGTCAGGCAGCCTCACCAGAATACAGTGCTTGGACTTGTCAAATTCATTCACCTTGACCTTCTATCAACACATGAAAGGATGAAATTCACCATCTGAGGTCAGCCATTCTTTCCCTCTGGGGTTTCACAGTACCTTGTGTGTAGGACTAATCACAGTGCATTAATATGAGTTGCAAGTCGATTGTTAGCTACTCAAAGCAAGACGCAGGTTTAATTTATTCCGCATCCCTAGTGCCTAGCCCTATAGTACCTGACACTCACAATGGGCATACATGCTATATTTGCTTAAGTAACAAACTAAAAAATTAAAAGAGTCAGAAACAGTATGATACTAATGCAAACTTTATAAAATATTGTAATATGTGGATCTTTTAATTCAGAAGAAAAACCTCTAATATAAGCTCTATTCCACCAAAGATATTAGTGAGCTACAACACAAGATATAGTTAAGTGCCCATGTAAACATATCAAGAAATATATTTGTGGTCATAAACATACTTTGTTTACAAAGGCAGGAAAGGATATTTCAGAGTCTATCAATACTGATTGAAATGATGCTTTGGCATCTAAAAACCAAAATTAATTAATCAGAAGACTTTATTCCCTGATCAGAATTCATAAAGCGTGTGTGTGTGTATGTGTGTGCACATTTGGACATAGGGATGAGGGAATAAAAAGCATGGCATTTAGGATTAACCAATTTATAATTGAGGCTCACTTCAGTTTTAATCCTATAGCCAGTGATGTATATAACCTTGAGAAAGTTATTTAAACTATACACTCACAGTGGACTTATCAGAAAAATGGGAGACTAATCCCTAACAGGACAGCTATGAGAATCAAATGAGGTCATGGACATGAAAGACCTTTGTGAACTGTGAAGAACTATATGTTAATAAATATTGGGTATTTGTATGAAATGAAATCATGCAAATAAGGCACTTTTTATTATGGCAATCATAACACCTAAAACTTTTTTTATGTTAGCACACAATACCCCTAAAAACACCCAGGTGCATGTATGTATACACATGTTCCTACACACTCACATGCTGATACCTGGTGTACATATCTCAACAGCAACAACAAAACTGACTTTCATTCTTGCACCCTTTAAATATATCTTTTTAAAAGTTAAGTTCAGTATACTCAACCATATACTACCTGTTTGTCTTTGGCTTCCTTATATCTCTCCCACCCACTTTCCTCCTCTCTCTTCTCCCAGAAGCACTTGCATCCATTAATAAAATGTTTTGTTCTACTTATTGTTGAGAGGACTGCAGCTATTTTCTCCTATAATTCATCATGAATTGTAATCACAGAACGTGAAAGGATGCAGAAAGCTTCAAAATTAAGACTGCAAAAAAATCATATTTCAGAAGTTTTAAGATCTATAATAGTCTGTTCGTAATTTTTTCTAAAAGATAAATTTTGAAATATCTTAAAACTCTTGATTTCGTATGTCAAGCTATCAAGCAATCATTTTTAAGTTTGTCAGAGTTATTGTTCCAGTTATGGCTAAAACATATTAACCCAGTGCTAATCCAGTTTCTTTTATAGTTTAGTTTTAAGTCACTAATTAATGTAATTATAAAATAGTCAAATGAGTTTATGTAGCAAGTAAGAATTGCTTCTAGGGAATCCTGCAATGGAAGAAAATAATTTCAAATATGTTCCTAGGATTGTCACCCCTACTCTGTTATTTTCTGTTAGTTGACCTTCAGTGAAGGACATCTGTAAGGTAGGCAGAGGGACTATAAGATGTATCTATCAAAAATTATACCTGGAAATCTTTCAACAAAACTTTATAGTTAACAGGTGTTCACACATTCAGTCATCCAAAGGTATAATAACCGTGTGGTTTTAAACAGGCTAACATTCAACAAGGCCGTGGGCAGATGGAAGTGACTAGAACACCTGCCCACATAACACTTCGGGCGTTTTCAGTGCCGTGTATCTCTGCTCAGGCTCTTCGCTTTCCTTTACCACCCTCTCAGACATCAATTGACCCAGTGCCACAGAAAGTTAATTAAATATCATCTCTCTCTGAATGCTTTTCTGACCTTCTAAATAGATTTGACCGGTTCCTTTTTTTTGAATATCACTCCTGACCCCAAACAGCAATCTTGTACATGTGCTTATAGCAAGGTTTTGTAATTCTTGTTATTTTGTCTGCCTTCCCAATTGGGCTATGAATAATGTGAAACAGAGTCCCTGCATTACTCATTACTGCAACCTCAGAGATAGATAATTGTTTCACATAGTACTTGAAAAACATACCTAGATTGAATAAATGATACTGTAGGCAGTTCTCTGATGAAAGAAGAAGCTAAACAAAAAATGTACCAAAAGAAAGGAGGTATTTGCAATGTATAAGAGAAGAAAGATAACAGAGCATGGATAGAGGGACACATTGGGGAACAATCATAATGATGATGATAACAAAAACAATGGAAATAGTGAAAATAGTCCCCGCATCAGCCAGCAATCTAAGTATTAAGAATAGATTGTGGAAAGCAGCATGAAAATGACTCACTGCTCCTGACTCATCATACTGGAAGGATCTGTGACCACATAGACCTACTCGCTTTTATATTATTTCACTTTTCTTGTAGAAGTTGCTTCCACAAGTGGGTTGAGAGATGTGCAAAGTGTGTAAAACAACTAACATTTGAAGGGTATCCACTCATCCGAGAGGTGTTGGAAGGAGGGACAGGAATGGTATTAACACACTTAGCGAATGTCAGGGGAGATATGGGAGAAGGCAGGGGAATTCTCAGTAAAAAACAGATCAGATTTGCCCTCTGACATCCATCCACCACCGACTATCCTTTAACCTCCCAGGTGAGAACCACCCACCGCCCAGATTCTCCAACTGAGTGAAAAAGTGATAGTGCCCATATAGGCCAAAAATGGCAAAGGCAAAGAACGCTGCTCTATGAGAGTTTAAAGAAATTGTAGAAGTAACAGACTATAAAGGAGGGAAGTTGGATCTGGTTTCATATATCTGCTTGGATTTGAGGAAAGAAATACTTACACCAGAGTGAATTCTTTAAGAATATGATGACAAAAAAGCCTATTCATGCTTATATTCAAAATTTGGTGAGTAATTTCAAAAAACTTGTATAAAAAACCTCCCTGACATCCCATGGGCCTCACACTGAGACACAGTTTAGAAGGATATGAGGTGCTGGTCACTGAAGAGACACCACTACCCACTATGATATCACCCAAGGGCAACAGCTTCCCCCAAGAGAACCCTGCAGGGGACACTCACTTCCACTCGTGAGCTCCTCACACAGGGGTCTATAGAACAGAGAGAAAAGTATATATAGGTCATCTAGGAAATGCTCAGCCCTATTTCTGTGGTTTGGAATAGAGAAATAGAACAGGAAAGTGAGGGTTAGGAACTGACTTGGGGGATGCCGTGAGTGTGTGAAAACAAATGTGAGAGAGTGTCTCCGAACAGTCTCAGAGTAGAAAGAAACTCTGATGGGAAGATCCACGAAATAAAATATTCCCAAAACTTTCCCCATCGGGGATGTCAAACAGCATGGCATGGTTATGCTTATCTTGATACAAATAAGTAACTGAAGAAGTATGATGTTTGCACTATGTACTGAGGGATTGGAAATAAATGGCATTTACCTTGGTCCCTGGCATTAGGACAACTTAGCCCAACAACCTCATGGCCATTGCAGCTACTGCATAGAAATCAAAAATTAAAATTTCCATAGGTTGAAAAGAGAAGCGTCCATATAAAAAAAAACAACAACAACAAGCACATCCGGATAAAAATGCAGTTACAGAGAAAAATCACTAGTACATCTTCTCCCTGGTTAACCTCCAGGGAACAGCAGAGATTTTTGCCTTGATTGCAAGAAGGAAGGAATACACAGAGAAACGAATACTATTTAAGGAGCTAATTTGGCCTAGTAATAAAAGAAGCAGCCCTTTTTTGCAAAGCTATTCATTTTTCTCTCAGCAAGTATTAAGGAAACCCTCTCTAAAATGACTATTGCAGGGCACATGATTTAGCTCCTGAGAATAAAAGCTTTTCCCTTTCGTGCAAGAAGAGAGAAGTGAAAACTGCTGCTCATTTTCCTCAGGCCCCTGCCACCGAAGTTCCCTCTGCCTCGTCTTCATATCTCCTTGCAGACTTGCTCAAGAATTTGACCGTTACAGAGTTCAGATAAAATGGGCCCCACAAAAGATTCAAAACCAAAATCTTGAAGCACAGAAACAAGTATGTCTTAATCCTACTTGGAATGAATGATTCGGGTATCTGATTAGAAAATTCACCACAGCAGAAACCCTGCTTCCTGCCAAGCTTAGAATGAAAAGGGGAAAGCATTTCTAACAACTGACAGATTCTCCACAAACGTCGTATTTGGTGAACATGCGTATTGTGCCGTGTTCATGAACAGACACGTAGTACACTGGGTTAAAGGTCTTCTGACAAAACGATTCAATCTGTTAAGAAACATTTCTGCCCACAACTCTGCTCAGGGCATCCTTGACCTCCTTGTTCCTCAGACTGTAAACAACAGGGTTCAGCAGGGGGGTGATGATGGTGTAGGTCACAGAGAGAAGGAGGTCTTTTTCTATTGAACTTTCTGACTTGGGCTTGAGATAGGCAATGGAGGCACAGCCATAATGGACAGTGACCACAGTGAGGTGGGAAGTGCAGGTGGCAAAGGTCTTCTTCCGGCCCTCAGCTGAGGCAATTTTAAATATGGAGGAAATAACGAGGACATAGGAGATGATTGTCAGGCCTATGGGCACAAAAATCACAAATGAACTTATACCATAATTGATTATCTCATTGATGGTGGTATCAATGCAAGAAAGTTTCATGACTGGGTAAATGTCACAGAAGAAGTGGTCCACCACTGTGCCACAGAAAGGCAAATTGAACATGGCTGTCACATGGGGAACTGCCATAGCCAGACCAGTGCCAAAGGACCCGCATACCAACCTGGCACACGTTCCTTTACTCATGATGACCGTGTATCTCAGGGGGTTGCAGATGGCCACGTAGCGGTCATAGCCCATCGCTGTGAGCAAGAAGCAATTATTAGTGGCCAAGGTGATAAAAAAGAACATTTGAGTTGCACAGCCTGCCAAAGAGATGGGCTGGTTATGAAAAAGGAGATTGGAAAGCATCCGTGGGACAATGACCAGGGTGTACACTGTCTCTGAACTAGCCAGCATGCTCAGGAAGAAATACATGGGTGTGTGGAGGTGATGGTCAATGCGGATGATGGTCACAATGATGATGTTACCAGCCAGAGTAAAAAGGTAGACAGTTAAGAAAACCACAAAGAGGGTTATCTGATGTTTACCGAAGCTAGAGAATCCCAAGAAGATGAATTCCTTCACTTCTGTGAAGTTCTGTCTCTGCATTCTGTTATCAGTGTCTGAAAACAACAATGAAAGTCATTAAGGAGGAAATTCTCATCAGCAATTGGACTTTAAAGCAAAGGACAGTGATAGATGAAGTGAGGAAGGGAGCCCCATTCCTTTCTTTTTAACCAGCATGCTGGTGGGTAGGGTCCCTGCACGTGAAGAGGCAAACCTACCTGTGCTCCTCTGAGCCGCATAGACAGGAACATCATCACTGCAGAGCGAGCTGTTTCCTGTGCACAAAGACTCCTAGCACACCTCCCAGACATTATCGAGATGCTAAGAAAGGGGAATGGGGCACCCAGGGGAAAGTCATGCCCTGTGATTCTACCAATATTGACCTCCACCACTTAGACCCTTGTAACAGGGAAGAATGCCAGTAAAGTAAGTGTCAAGAAAACAAACAAACAAACAAAAAAAGAGTGTCTTTGGGAAAAAATGATATAACAGTAAGTATTCAAGGGAGGCGAACTTTGAGGCAGGGTCGCTGAGGACCTTTTAGGCAATGTTTTGGCTGAATTCTGAATGTAGAAACTTGCTTTCAGAGAAGTAATATGGTATAAACATGTCTTTGTATCCTGAACAACTACAAAACATTTCATTCCACTGAAAATGATCATTGAAGTCCCATCAAAAGATATTATTTGGTAATTCCAGCCGTCCTTTTGTGTGAAGTTGGGAAACAAGAGTTATGTTGGAGAAAATACATGTAGTTCCCACCATAGTGGTAAATGATTAGCACAACTTGAGGTGAGGTGAGAGACCTGAGCTCCAGAATTGAGAGAAGAGGAGGAAAGTATCTTCTAGCTGTTTGGAACCCAGAGGTTTATCTGTTTTATAAAATCTGGTGAATAAACAGTTTGATATAATTTGGGGAAGCAGAGACATAGCTCCTTTTGTCAAAAACCAAGGATGTATAGCGGGCATAAAGAACATACATCTGATCCTGCGGTTCTCTAAAGTGACGATCTCCTTGTTTTCTCTTCCTTTACAGAATTGCTGTAAGAGACTTTCTCCTCCACACCCCTTAATTCCCCCACAAGAAGGCGTAGCCATGCTCTTGCCCATGAAATTGTTTATCAGATGTCACTGAAGAAGCCTCCATTGCTAACGCTATCAGACTTTGCTTTTTCCTTTCCTTTTTCTCTGCTGTGTTTGACACTTCTAACCCCTGCCTCATGGAAACAGTCTCCAACCTTGGTTTCCATGACACCACACTGTTTTTCTCTCTTCCCATCACTTATTTAGTCACCTTGCATGAATCTGATTATTCTACCTACACTATAATTACATGTGCTATACTCTGGTCAAGCCTTGGCCCTTGTTTTATTCTCTCCATACTCTCCCTCTCAATTTTTTCTGTTATTATTTCTGTGGATTGCTTTCAAGTCTCTATTTCCATCACCAATCTTTTTCCCACATCTCCAGCTTACCTCCCTCTTTGCTTTTTGATTTGTGTGTTTTGCAATCATAATACATTTTACATTTTTGAAAACAAACTAAACATCAACCCTAGAAAAAGCTAAACTTTTCTGTCTTCCTCAAAGACCTCACCATTATTCCAGCCAGTCAGGGTCAGCATTTTGGAGCCACATCTACTCTGACATTGTATTCAGTGAGCCTTTTCCTTTAAGTATAGCTCCCATCTGTCTGATTTCTGGATTCACAATGACCCACTGAAGATTAAGGTACCAAACCCTCTAGCCAAGGTAATAAATCATTCCCATTCTAAAATGTATATGGGTATGCAGAGGACCAAGAATGCTAAGACAATTTGGAAAACATATACAAAGTTAAAAGACTTATACTATTTCATTTGAAGATTATGGTAATAAAGATAACATGATATTGGTGTAAGGATAGACAAGGGAACAAAAGGGATAGTCCAAACCACTAGATCCATATATAGGTATATGTATGTGTGTGTGTGTGTGTGTGTGTGTGTGTATGCATATTCAAATTATTTTTGGTAGTTTTAAAGTATCTCATGATAATATTTTCAAAAAGTGTTGCTAGAAAAATTGAATAGCCTTACAAGTAAAAGCAAGCTCATACCTTACCTCATGCCATACATAAAAAATAAGTCAAAATTAATTATAGACATAGACAAAAGTAAGGGACAAATTCATACCCTTAAAAGGAGCAAAGAGTTCTTAGATAGGGAACAAAAAACCCTAAACGATAAAAGAACAAAATCACAAATTGATCTTTATCAAAATTCAAATTTCTATTCTCTAGAAGGCATTAAAATTAAAAGATAAGCTAACAGAATATTCACAGTACATATATCTAAAATTATAACCAGAATATGTAAAGAATTCTTACAATTTGATAGTAAGACACATTTTTAATTGGCAAAATATTTGAACAGATATTTCACTAAGAAAAATAGAGTAATGGCCAATAAGTACTGTACCCCATAAATGTACATGGTTAAGATTTAATTTAAAAAAAAATAGTCTGGTGCAAAAAAAAAGAAAAGGATACTCAATATCATTAGTCATCAAAGAAATGTACAATAAAAACTACAACAAGACATCACTAAAACTGGAAGTCTTAAATGTTGGTGGTGGGACTATAAAATTATATAACCAATTTGAAGAACAATTCATCAGGTTTTTTTCTGAAACTTAAATATGTACTTTCTCTAGGACTCAACAATTTTTTGCTAAGTGTTTACACAAGAAAAATGAAAACATGTGTCCACATAAAGACATGTATATGTGAAAATCCTTAGCAGCCTTCTTCCTAAAAGCTGAAAATTGCAAATGATTCCAGTGTCCAAATTATAATGTATACATGTAACGAAATATTGCTCAGCTAGTAAAAGGCACAAATTATCAATACAAATAGCAACAGGGTTGACTCTTTAAAACATTGAGCTGAATCAAAGAAGTCAGACACAGGAAGTTAATACAGTATGATTCCATTTATATGAAACTCTATAAAATACAAATCTAATCTATGCTGGCAGAAACCAGATTAGCGGTTCCCACAATTGCTAGGGAATTGACTGGAAAAGAACACAAAGGAACTTACTGGGGTAAAGGAAATTTTTTGCTTGTGGTGATAATGGGTGTATGCAGTTGTCAAAACTCACCAAAATAGATGCTTAAAATTGGTGAACTTTGTTATATAATTTATATTGCATTGCACTGCATTGTATTAGATTAAATCGTGTCATATCGTATTGTAACGCGTTGTATGATATTGTATTGTACCATGTTGTAGTATATTATACTTAATCAAAGTTGATTTTTTTAAAAGATTCACATGTGGCTACGAATAAGACTTTATCCCTACTAGTCTATCACTGCTGAACTTATAAGTGTTTAGGTGGGTTCATTATGTACATATTATGTAAGAAACATTAGAATTGGCTCGGACTTAGGAAATCTGAAATCTGATTTAGAATCTGTCAATGTCAAAACATGTGGTCTGGGGCAAATCTCCATGGCCTCAACTAGAAAAGGGGATCCTTAAACTAGATTGCCTTTGAGTTCCAATATTTACCTTATTACATTATATCATATAATATCATATCATATTGTAAATATATAATTATACTTGTCTGATTTTGTAAATAAACCTCTGCTGTGCTGAGAAGTGCCCAGACCACTCTTAGACAGCAGACCTGCCATCTTTACTATCTCTTCTGTTGCAGCCAGGCCAGCCTCCCCATGGTGCAGGAACATTCCAACATGCATTGTCAAATCCGTGTCTAGGGTCATAGTTTTCTTCCTGCTTAGGATGTCTACTACTCCTGGGAGCCTGGAAGCACATCCTCCCCAATGAACTCTTGACATACAGCTCCCAAATGAAATTATATTCTCACTCCTGGCTTAAATGGAGAATTTTTAATCTGTCCTATTAAATACTTCTATTTTGAATTTTTTAAATTGTTTCTTAGGAATATTTTAAGACTCAGCGCATTGCCTGGCACCATCATGAAATCCTCTCATAGTGACCCTGTTTCTCGTTTCTATCCTTTTCATAAAGCCTATCCTCAGTGGTATGCTGGAGCCAGCGCACGCCAGAGCCGACTGCACGAATCTCTTTCTAGCTCCATATTCAGTAATATCATGCTAGTAAGTTTAAATCTGTTGTAAAGAAGTAATATTATCTCAGACATTGACAAACATTAAAATCAGGACCATATTTTTTTTTCCTGGCGAGCCAGTTGTTCTACATTTACCAGCATGCCACTGGCTTCTGCCTTCGTCCCTGTGAAGCCACGCCATCTTGCCTTGTTGTCTGTCATCTCTTGTGTGTCAGGCTTATTTCCTGAGTTAGACTGTAAACTCCGAAAAAAAATGTGTCACAACTTCTAAGTCTTCTGAATCCTTCACACAATTCGCTCGGAGAAGCACTCCGTATGTACTAGGTAACTGAAGAGCGTGAAGAATCTGGAAATCTCATTGCACTGTAATTAGAGCTCAGATGGTCAAGAAATAGTGGAACATGAACAACAAGGGATGCTTCCATGTAGCATCCTGGGGTAAATCTCAGTGTTTTCTTCTCTGAAAACATTTTTCTACAGGGAATCAGATGATAAGAAGAGTCTATAGCAACCTTGGGAAGGGAAAACAGCTTTGCATGGGAGAAGCCAAGGTCAGTTTAGACCTCGTTGCCAGTGATATTGAAGCCTACCAGGGAAAAGTTTCTGGGTAGACAACAGGGGTCAGAGCTTTATTAGCTGCATCTCCCAACTCCTTGTCTCTGCTAGTTAGGAAACGTGTTCACTGTCCAGACTGAGAAACTGGAGTAAAGTACTGTATTAGGAAAGTATCCCTATGCAGGGACTCTCTTTTTCTTGTTATTGTGTAGATTTAAAGATCATTAGCTCTCAAATTAAACTGCTTGAATCCATTCTTATCTCTACCACCTAGCTAACTGTGAAGGCTTGAGTAATTTATTTATCTTTGCCCGCTCCATTCCATCTATAAATTGCCAGCCTTCATCCTCATCTGTAAATAGGGTAACAATAGTACTTACCTCAGAGGAATAGTGTGAGGATTAAGCGCAATAATCCACTGAAAGCACTCAGCACAGGTAAATGTTCAATAATCATTATCTCTTAAAATTATCCATGATGTGGTGTGTAATTGGAAGAAGCCATCCAAGAATTTTGAAAAGTAAGCAAAGGACAAAAACATGTGAGACAATGAAGGATGGGAGAGAGAGAATTAATTTTTAGATCATTCCCTTGGAAAATAAGAACACTAAAACAGACTAATAAAATGAAGAGTTAGTTCAGTAAACGTTGTAGTCGTGAAGGTTAAGAGAAAATAAAAAAATGTGGAAAGAGGCTACCAAAGAATTTATAGACACTTACAAAAATCATATATCTGTTCTTTAAATCTGAATGAACCTACGTAAGGAAAAAGGAAAGAATTTAAAATCCGCAACTTATCTTCTGAAAAATAATGTTGCATGTAAATGACTCCTGAGGAAAACAAATAAACAAACCCTACAGCTTCTTTTTCAGAGACCTTGATAACCAAATAAATCCTAAGATGCAGGGATGGACAAAAGTGACCTCTTTAAAAATCTGTGATTATTATAACTATCTGAAAAATACAGACGAAGAAAACACCTGATATAAGATGAATGTGGGAAAGAAAATGCCAGCCCGTGCTTTTAGGACTTGAGCCCAGCTGGCACATCTGTGATCTCTCCCATCCAGAATTCCAGATCTTGGCCCAGGGTGGGTGACAGAACAAGTAGGACAGGGCTTAAGCCTGCCTAAGCTAAAAAGGGCATGCAGGTATTCCTGATAGCTCTCCAATCTGGTCTAATAGCATTTATTAAAAAAAAAAAAAAAAAAAACATGTTATCTCTTCCAGGACATAGGATCTTACCATGGCTTACCTCTCCAGGCAGGGCTCCATAGCATGAGGAGAAAGCCCTGTAAACTCAGAAATCAAGAAGAGAACCTCAGAAGAGAAGCTATGTTGTCTGCTCTCCTGGGTCTCTTTTCCTCAAAATGTCTTCAGTATCTCCAGGGAATCTGTAAAGTCAGACTTCAGAAAGGTGCCAAGGGATCCTATTTAAAATAAGAGTTTTTAATTCTCCAGGTGGTTAGTACTTTGAGATTCCTGGAGCCATTCTCTCATTCTCTCAGATGGTTTCTCTTTCTCTTATCCATAACTTTACCGACACAGATAGCATATGTGTGGTGCAAGAATTGTTGTCCTTAGGTGGTGGCTTAGTCTCTGTAGCATTTCCAAGGTAGAGAGTGCTAAGTGTGTAAGTAAAATTAAATATTTCCCAAGGATACTCATTGGTTAATAAATTCAATTTCAGCAGGATAGATTTTCCTAGAAAATCATAGCCTGGGTTTTAATAACCAAACTCTTTCTGGGTATGTCAAGTTCCTGACATCCTGCATTCCCTATCATTGCAACAATGCCAACTTCCCTTGACTGATGGAAGTTCCTTTACTGTGTATAATCTTCAAGACTGCAGGAAGTGATGTTTTAATTTTTTCATTTGACCTATGTTTATTGTCATCTTTCTTAACGTGGAAGTTATCGAGCGGTATGAAGATTTGAATGTGCTGTAAATTACTGCCTATACTATAAGACCATTCATTCCAGCAGCCGATGATTGGGTACTTTTAATTTAGTGCACGCACACACCAGGATCAAAATCAAGTAGTCATGTCAACTACAGCACCTGTTTCCACCCACTGCAGTTAAATGTCTTTAACTTCCCAAAGCATTTCAGTAGAGGTCAGAATAAGAAATTCTTGTGTTGCCCCCATAGCATGCTCTACCTTATGCTTCTAATCAAGCAACCCCTTAATTCATGTTAAGTTTCAAGTTCAAGTGACCTTGATATCTTGCATAACCCTTAAGACTTTAGAAGTTATCTGAAGCATATTCACAAGCTCTGGAGTTAATCTTCAGTCATCTCTATGACCTCTGCCCTTCTCCCAGCCTAGGTTTCTATTAGTTCTTATGACAGAGGCAAAGCCATCACTCGTTGCTAACCCCCAAAGCTTTTTACATTATTATGTTAACAAAATTTCAAACTTGTGGAAGTTTCGAACATAATACAAGAAACTCCTGCATATCCTTTCCTAGATTCATTAATTATTCACATTTTGCTCCCATTTTCCTCATCACTCCAAATCTAAATTATAGATGGTAAGTTGGATACATCATGTCATTTTACTCTTAAATACTTCAGCGGTTGTCTCCTAAGAAGGAGGAAATTCTCTTACTATGACATAATCAAATTATAAAGGCACTGAGTCAAGAACCATTGTCTCACCTGAACACTTATGGGCAGAAAATAGAAGTTAAGACCTAAAGTTCAGTTTCCCGCATCACAATTCCAATGCTTCCCCTTATGGAATGGAATGAACTCGGCTCCTCTGTTTCCTGCTAACATTATTGTTGCTTTCGTATAAAAACCCTGAGGAAAAAAGATGATTATTCCAGAAAAGAAAGAGTAGGAGGGGAGTTAGAACCCCCTTCACCTTACCTTTCCTTATCTATTCTTACCTGATGGAGAACGTTGTTTCTAAAGACAATAGTCCCTCAAAGTTTGATTCTGAACAGGATTATTTTATTATAAAGAATATGTGATTGAAACCCTAGAAAAAAACATTTAACAGGACCTGAGAATTAGATGGCGATCAGAGTGACTGATCACCCAATATGAATGTCCATTTAGAAACTCTGCAATGTTCATCCTCAATTTTTTTCCATGGCCCAAATAATTTCTCTTACTTTCCCTTTGATCATGGGTCATCTATCATCCCAGGAAAGATTGAGTGCCATTTTTTCCCCTCTCCATATTCTTCCTTTTTTATCTTTCTCAAACTCACAGAAAAGCTGAAAGTATAGCAACTTTCTTTTTAATCATTATAGAGTACTAGTTGCTGACAAAGAGGTCATCACCAACAAATATTTTAGTATTTCCTAGAAACAAAGACATTCTATAAAATCATAAAGCAATCATTAAAATCAGACAATTAACACTAATTTATTACTACCGTCTAATTCTCAGGTCCCATTCAGTGTTGTTTCCAGGTTTTCAATCACATCCTTTATAACAATGATGGCTGCAACCAAAAAATGGCCGGGCGTTGTGGCAGGCGCCTGTGGTCCCAGCTACTTGGGAGGCGGAGGCAGGAGACTTGCTTGAGCCTAGGAGTTGGAGGTTGCTATGAGCTGTGATGCCACGGCACTCTACCCAGGGGGATAGCTTG
>CAUYQV010095273.1:0-25213 GCA_963574575.1 Galagoides demidoff
TTGAAGTGTGCTCCTCAATCTTCTCTCTTGGCTCTGCTCCAAACCATCAGCTAAGTAGCTAAACTTCTGTCCTTTCAGCCTCCTTCTGGACGGGAGCTTCTGCAAAAAGCTGGCTGCAGTCCGCCATCTTGGCTCCGCCCCCAAATTCTAAAATTTTCATGAAAACATTCCATTATCTATGACTGAGACCTAAGATAAATTGAATAGATAGACTCTACCATAGAAAAAAAGGACTCAACAAAATAATTTCACTATTTCAGTGATAATTTTTAAAAAGTAATTTAACATGAGGAGATAGTAATTCGGACTTCACAATATTATTTTTCCCTCTTTTCCTAGACATTTGGTGACATCTGCATTCTTCTTGCAACTTCTTATTAATTAAATCTGAAATGCTGCTTTGTTTCTTATGGCTCTCATATTCTCATCTAATTTATAATTAGTACATTATCAATATATTTGGAGGGTAGGAATTCATGTTTTTAGCAGGATACCTTTCCCCACAATATCTCAAAACATTTTTGTGAAAATTAAATGCAGTATTATTTAAAATACTACTTGGACACAGTAAGCCTGTAGATGTACTAACTACTATTATAAGAAAAGAAAGGGTCTCAAGTAAATAGAAATCTCCCTGATGATTTTGTTGGATTATATATTCTATGGCTCCAGATGATGAGGCAGTCAGTATGTGTTTGCTCCCAGGAATATGTATTTTAATTAACACTCTGGGTACCTGAAAGACTGATGGAGCACACTGACAAAGCAGTGGCAGTGGATTTCCTCTGAGATGGTAACAGGAGAGCCTTGGTGCACCATAAGAGCACAACATGAGGAGAGTAAACCCTCAGTGAAGAAAATCAATGGGCAGGCTTAAAGGTCTGCCATGTGTACAAAGCTGTTATGTGCTAGGAAACAGGAAGTAAGGACATAAAATACAAAATTCTCTGCATGTATGTACACATGCATGTATGTATGCACAAATGAGGTCATTTCCCCCCCTTACAAACTCTGCCACTCTACAGGAGCCCAAGGCACAAGCTTCAGAAATTTAAGTAACCATAACAGAGTAAAAGAAGCAATGAAAAATAATCACATAAAAGATAAATTTTTATTCTTCTAATAAACCAGGCAAAGAGTTGTTTCTTTTGAGCTCTCTTTGGAAATATATGATTTCTAACTTCTGAGTGTCATTTCTAATTGGAACTGAGTTAGCTTTGGAAAATAATAACAATGTTGCACGGTCTATGCTGTTAGCCTCTATTCCTATGAAAATTACAATGAAATAGAGTACAATATCTTTTTCATAATGTTCTTTAAAAGGAATGGATAATCAGGCAGACTTATGTTTAATTAGTGTGGACATTGATATATATATATGTGTGTGTGTGTTTATGTATATACACACACACAAATGCACATATACATAATACAGAGGGTGTCAAAAATATATACACATTTTAGAAAGAAAAAACTATATTACATATACGGATAACATCTTGTACATATCTTCTCTTATAATCGCGGAAGTCAAACATGACTTGAGCATTGTAATTTTAATACAGTTTTTCCTTGTCTTGAAATGTATCTATATTTTTTAGTGCCCTCTATATATGATTATATAGACATATAATTATTTTTACCATTTCTTCACATAGGAAAAAAATATGTAAAGAGAAGTTCTCAAGGAAATGGGTCAATACTAAGTTGGATCTTAATGAAAAGTTATAGACAGCTCTTTAATACTAAATGGAAGAAAATAATTTGAAATCAAAGCTAAATAAAAATCATGCCTCTTAAAGCAGTGTTGTTTCTGATCATTATATAAATGTTCTTAGCAATTTCTCAGAAGCTACTGGTTTCTATGGAACACTGTTCGTTTTTGCCTCAATTTTCTTTGCTGTATACATCATGTCCCGATTCTGTCACAAGGTAGTAACTCTTGACATCGTTATGCTTCACTCAGGTGGTTCAAAGATTAATGAGTCACGAAAGTTCTGAGCTGCTCTGATCAAAGGCACCGTGTAACTACAAAGCGTTGTATTATTTACCAGTAGTTCCTTTTTATTATGCCACTAATGAACATTGTGGTCAGCAATAACTTATTAGAGAAAAAAAAAAGAGAAGTGAAAGTTAAGAAGTCTGATTCTCTTCATATTCAAATGTAATTCTTGTTAATATTAATGGGTGTTATGCAGACATTCTGAAAATGGGGCTTGCTGCACCTAACAATTCCTACTGAAGTCCTTGTAAATATGCCCAATGCCCAGGGTTTAGCAAATTGAGCACACTGAGAGTTTTCCTTGGATTTTTGCAGATTTGTGTGAAACTCACATTTGAACAGACTTGGTAGGGAAGACATGCATGAAAATATTTGCTTTAAGATTATTTTCCCAAATATTCCCTTTTTTCATTTTAATGATCCTTAAACAATTTTACTGATAGATTTCTCTCCCTCCCCCCTTCCTTTCTCTCACACACACACACAAAGTAAATTTACCTCACTTTCTAAGGGGCATGAAACTAACCCAAGTTTTTATTTAGAGACGCTAAGAGGCGAATCACTAGTTTTGCTGGAAATTTTGAATCACATGAATATAAATGTAAATTTACTCTCTGTTTCTTCTCAAACTGTGTTCCATTATACTTTTATATATTCTGCCACATTAAACACTCAACATGAGCAATCTGAATAGCCGCAACGCAAGGGTACATATTTAGTCTATGTTCGAGAAGATTTTCACCTTTTCTAAATTGATAAATGACACAGAATCATTATGGTACAAATAAAATTTCAAATGACTGAAGAAAACGTATAAATATTAGCAATAAAATAAGCAATTTTATTTTACTTTGTTCATCCTAAAAGTGCATATCAAATCTTCTCTCAGGAACATATAGAAGCACTTTGGGTCTCTGATAGCAAGAAGGAGTACAACTTCTCAGGGCCTAGGCAGTCCACCCATCTCTGAGCAGAGTTCTTCCTCAGCCTCAGGCCTCTTTCCTATCTAAAACCCTATCCTAAAATAAGCAAAGCACTCAGCAACTAGAAGCACTTCAGCTGAAACATTTGTGAAACAAGCACATCCTTCAGTACTCAGGCTGCATGCATTTTCCATGAGCTAAGATCTATGTAGAAAGGTTTCAATGAAAATTTGGTATTTTTAAAGCCATAGACTGAAATGTGTTCCTCTGAAATTCCTATGTTGAAGCCTTAACCCCCAGTGAGATGATATTTGAAGATGAATTCTTTAAGAGACAATTAAATTCAGATAAGGTCATGAAGGTGAGGCTCTCATGAGGGATCAGTACACTGATGGGACCAGACATGAGAGGACTTGCTCCCTCTCCTTGTCATGTCAGGTCAGCCATCCACAGCCAGAAAGAGGTCTCTCTCCAGAAAGTGACCATGCTGGCTCCCTGACCTTGGATTTCCTGACTCTAGAACTCTGGGCTCAAGCTGTTTAAGCTCTCCAGTTTCCAGTATTCTATGATAGCAGCCCAAGTTGGTGAATAGAAAGAGAAATATCAACAATGCCATAAAGGAGAGTGGTTCACTTTGTTCAGTCTTAACATATGAAAACTCTAGAATGAATTTATAACCTTGCAAAGGCCAATGGTGCATATTTTCTGCAATTGTTCCTTCATTCTGTATGTTGTGAACCAAACACTTATTCAATAAATATTGAAGTAGTAATATTGAACTCCAGGCTGAGTGTTGCATAGAAAGACACACAAAGGAGCATAACAAAATTTCTAACTTCAAGCAGTACAAAGCATGGAAAAGAGATAGTACACTTACTCAGAGAAACCAAATGTGAGAAGAGAATAATGAGCAATTGGGCTTCCTAAAGTAAACGATAGTAACATGTGACCACAAGGCATCATGGAGAAGGAATGTCCTCTTTTATGTGGTACCTACAGAGGATGCCAAAAACAATTATACACATTTTAAGAAAGAAATAACTGTTTTGAATTTGTAATGCTCAAATCATGTTTGACTTCTGCAATTACAAGAGGTACTCAATGAGACTTGTGTTCATCTTTTATTAGTAGTATGTATTGAGTATTATAATTTTAATACAGTATTGTTTTTGGTATCCTCTGTATTTGCAGAATTACAGTCTTTTTTGTAAGGTGAGGGAATATATACAATGTATGAACTTAATGGTAGGTAGAGTGGAGATGTTAGTCAATTTTTTTGAATACTTTGTATTCTCAAAACTAAAGGAATGAAGGTCTGACATCAGCAAATGGTGGAATTTCTGGTCTTTATTCTCCCTGCAGAAATCCAACTAGCAACTACCCATAGTCAAGAATACCATTGTGAATATCCCAGAACACAAGAGTGAAGTTAAGACACCTCTTGGACCACAGAATCAAGAAACGCTACACTCAAACAGCAAGAAGAACAGTTCTCTTTGACTGTATCACCCCTCAGCTAAACAGGCATAGCATCACACACAGTGAATTCCCTTGGACTCACAGCAGCTGTAGAGTGGGAAAAGTGGGTTGAAGGTGGGCATTCAACTTTCCCAACATTCTGGGTCCCTTCTCAGGAGGTTTGCTCTTTTTATCGTATGGGAAAGTTCAGGAGTACTGGCAGGGCTAGCCCACATGGGGTCAGTTAGAAACAAAGAGCAAGGGTGGAGCAGGGTGACCAGTATGCAGATGTTGCAGGTTGCTCTGCATTCCAACCAATGGAGGCACCACACCAGAGAAACTAGCCAATACCACCATGCTACAGGCCACATAGCCCATGGGTCTTCCAGGTTTGAATCCCTAGCTATCTGCTGCATATAGTCTGGGTACAAGTTGTTATCATCTTAAAGTAGCCTGTTTTAAGGATAATATATTTATGTAAGCCTTATGGTACCCACGAAGAAAAAGGTATAGTAATTTAGTAGTCACACAAAATAAAAAAGATTTAAAACATATATAGGCAAAAGGCCTATATTCCTCTGGCCAAAAAAGCTGTTTGAGAGAGAGCAGTGAAAAGACTTTGTGCAGGCATACTTGTGAGAAACTGAGGCAGAATCCCACATGGCCAGTTTGGTTGTGGACCTAACTTTACCAAGGCTCTGGCTGGAATGGCATTTCCAGAGATGTCCAGACTGCGTTAAGGAATTGAGATTGACTTTATAAGGCCAATAAAAAAGCCTTTGGAAAACTGGCCAGATACCCATCAGTAACCTTTCTTGATCTGTGGTTAAGTGACAAAGGTTACTTGCTGATGGGTCTGGGAATGGAAATGTGCTTGGGGACCTCAAGAGAAAAGGAATTTACCCAATGCATACAGGTATCTAGTGGCACAGATGAAACCTGGGCTCGTGAAAGGCTTTCAAGAAGTCCAGCCTGAAAATTCCTTATAAAAGTTTCCAGTAAAACCCCCCTAACTTAAGGCCTACATGGAAGCAGAGGTTTGCACACAAATTCCTGTATGCCTAAGAAGTTTCTTTATGCCTTGCTTAAAGATTCGAAGTAACAGCCTCCAAGCAGCAAAGCCAGCAAGGGCAGGTATTCAATCTACCTTGTTCCTCCGTAGTCTCAGACTTCATCAGATAAGAACAAGAAAGTAATGACTGACAACATGTTCTTCATTAAGTTATGTTAAATCAGGTTATGTTGAAAGGGTTATGCTCAAAGGTGTATGTAGGTGGATTATCAGATTACCAGGAAGGAGCTAGGGTGGATGGTCACAAGATGTTTAAATGGATTAATGAAGTCATTGATGTCCAATGCACATGTGCAGAGGGATTATAATGAATGTTAACAAGGTCATTACTGTAAGTGCACATGCACAAGATTCCCTATATAAACCAACTGCAAATAAAGAAGCTCGCCATTTTGCCTGAGCGAGCAGATGGTCACCTTTATTTAAAACACAGTTTCAATAAGTGTGCTTATTCTTCACAACATCACTTTTCTGTGAGACCCTAACAGCAACATCCTTACAGCAACAAACATATAACCCCAGAAAACCACAAAAGAAGACAGCTAGAAAGGAAGAAAAGCAAAAAGGACCTACAACACAATCCAAAAACCAATTATAAAATGGCAGTCGTGAGCCCCTACTTATCAGTAATTACCTTGAAAGTAAATGGATTAAATTCTCTAATAAAAAGATAGAGAGGAGCTGAAATAATTAAAGAAACCAAGATTTAATCATATACTGTCTAAAAGAAATTCATTTTACTGTTAGGACACATATTAACTAAAAGTAAAGAGATAAAAAACAATACCCCAAGCAAATGGGGTGTTTATATTTCTATCAGACAAAATAGTAATATTTACATCAAACAAAATAGATGGCTTCCATTACTGCATGAGCCAATTCCCATAATAAGTCTCATATTGTGTGTGGGGTATGTGTGTACATCCATGTGTGTGTGTATGTGTGCGTATATGTGTAAGTATACTTCTGGTTCCATTGCTCTGGGAAATCCTGACTAATACAAGTTTTACCAAATTTAAAATGAAATACTATTATCATTTACTTCATAAAATATGTTGGTTCATAATCTACTAAACAATAACTTTAAATATGTCAAAACTACTTAATTGGCCTGGAATGTCATTCTCTTAACAATGTTAAATCCAGATGAATGACAGAAAATTTACATTAAAGAAGCCTGTATTCTTTGAAATTATACACGCTCATGCTTAAGACCACCTAAGCTTAAGTTCCAGTGAGGCAACTCACCAGCTGTATAGCCTTTCCCAAGTCACTTAGCCTTCCTGTGCCTTAGGTCGTCCTCTATGAAATGGGGAGAATGGCACTAACTTTTTAAAATTAAATTATGCAAAGTCCTTGGAATAGTGTCAGTAGGCATGCAACAAATGGTAGCTATTATATTATTAAAGTGACTTTCTCTCTGTTCTATGACACTTAAGTACTTTCAAAAAGTAATTTAAATGATATGCATGAGAGTACCAAACCATAACACTCCACATAATGACATTATAACTGTATTAGAGAATATTAATATCAAAGAATATTTATATGGCAATGATCTCCACAGTTATGTTACGATACTAGATTTATCTACATCACTCACTCACTCACTTCATTCATTAAACAAACACTCAAAGAGGCTAAAGATATGTTTTCTGCCAGTCCCTGTGCTTGATGCTGATGATAAAAAGGGATGGTCTTTTCTCTAAAAGAGCCCATAGAATATAGCAAAAGTATCTTGACTTTATTTCTGAAATATTATTAGGCATGCTTAAAATCAAACATGGGGACTCCTTGCTCTTGAAAGCAATACAGTATTGTCATTTCTGTCTTAAACAGCACAAACTTTCAGTTTGAGGACCCTAAATCCATTGTTGAGATAAATAAAATCTGATCATTAATTTTGTGAACTCATCCTAGAAAAAGTGTTGTGTACTACTTTGTTGCTGAATATCACTATAGTCACTTTGAAGTATTTCCCTCGGGAAGCTATGCACTCATGCCAGCACCTGGTCTACCCTTCAAAGCAATTTTGAAACCATTTTTCTAGAATGACCATCAGAGCTGTCACCGTATAGCACAAAAAAAATACTCAACAACAATAATGAATGCCACTCAACAAGACACCACCACACATTTGACATGAACACAACTGTGAGACACTGATATAACAAGGACATGAAACCTTACTGAGTTGTTTGTACAGTGCTGCCAATAAAAGCACAGGGTGGCAGGTTCGCAAACTTAATTGTCAGCCCCCCTACAGAAACAGCTGTAGTGATATTTGACCACGTAGCACTCTTTCTAGGATGAGTTTGGGAACTTAATTGTCAGACCTCATAATTGCAGGTTGAATTTCTGAAGAAAGTTTGGTGGAAGAAAGTTTTGGCTCAGAAACTTTATAAGACAGGGAAAATAGAGAGGCAGAAAAGAAAGTGAAATTATTAAATCCCTTGTCAAACCGGTATTGTTTTGTTTTCAAATTATACAGAACGAAATCATGTTGAGTGTGGAATACTAAATATGGTGAAATTTCAGTAAAGTTCTATGAAAAGTAGCCTGTTTGTTCTGAAACAAAATCTTTCCTCAATATCCTTGTTCTGGAAATATTGGTTTGGTTTATTAAAGCTAAAAAGATCTCTGGCCAAAAGGTCAGTTGTCAGCCAGTTGACCTTGCCTTGAACTTTAACAAAACATCTTGATTACTGATAGTGGTAATGTATATCTACATGGAAAATAAAGGAGAAGAGCTGGTGGTTAGTTAGGAACCACTTTACCACAGTTTTAAATACTTAAGTTTCAGAATAGGATCTAAAAATCAAATGTGCAAATCTACCAAAGATTACCTCAGTGTTCCTATTTTGTCTATTCTTCCACATAGTTCCATGAGCACATGGAAACATAGACAGCAGGTCCTCAAAAGACATCATTTCATCTAACATTGTTTCATTATAACACCAATGACAAAGAAAATCAGTTGAGTTCGTGGCCAAGGTTACTGTCCTCATGGAGTTTGCCTATTGTCCTGCTTCTGTGTGGACATTCCCTGAATACTCTCTATTTTCCTTCCGTGTCCTAAAGATGTGCACTTTAGGTTCACTGGTGAGTCGAACTGGTCCCCATCTGAGTGCAGGGTGTCTGTGAGTGTGCCTATGCTCTGGGATGGGACGGTGTCCTGCCCATGGCTGGATCCTGACTTGGCTCTAAGCTGCTGGGATAGGTGTCAGCCATCTGTTTCCCTGAAATAGATAGGTAAATAAATTTCTTAGTTTTTATTAATGTTTTAAAAATACATCTACAGCCCATATTTATTTCAGTATTCAATATTAAAAGTGTTTTGGTCTTTATTTAGAAGTTGAGTGATTTTTTTTTTTTTGACCAGAAATATGCTATAGGAGCCTCAATCTTCTTGGTATCAATTAGCCTGTGTTAAACTTCGTTTCATTGTAAATCATTTTGCTTAGTCCCAGTTTTCACGAGCCTACTGATGATAAGTGCAGACTGGACTTAGGGTACTCCCTAATGATAACTCCCAAGTTCCTTTGCCCTAGTCTGTGCAGAAATGGGGCAGCTTCCTACTCTAGGACATGTCCTGTGAGTCTTGTTGACTTTCATAAGAGTATATGAACCAATTACACCCTATGTCTTACTTGAGTAGTAAAGAAAACGCAACTGCCCCTAATCAGTAATAAAGAATTTTCACATTTCTGATTCCTCCTCAATAATATAACCTTGAATTTGCAAACAACCTATTGTTTTTGCAGGTCCAAGAAAGTATGCTCATGGAGGTTTTGGAAGAATAATCAGCCTACCCAATCTCTAGATACATAAAATGTTATCATTGATCCATGCCTGACCAACAAGGATGCAAGCTTGGACCATCTTCTTTTGCCTGAAGTAGAATTAATTGCTTTAATTACTCATAGGTTACTATTGACCCAAACATTTTGTTTTTAGTGACATAAATTTCCACAGGAACTTCATTTGTCTAGTTATCAGTTTCAATAACTCTTCTATTGAAAAGGAGGAAAAGACTATTTTATGTTCTAATATCAACTAAAAATATTATCAATGGCAGCAAAGAAAAAAATGGGATGTAAAATAAATCTTAACGAAAAAGTAACAATGTCAGTTTTGTTTTGCAATTAAAATGAAAACTTTTCACTTAGAGGTGTTTATAAAATGTAACCTGACACTAAACATAAACAATGAATTGTGACCATTAGATAAACATTTTCAGAGCAAAGAAAAGGTCACTAAGCTGTGTATATTCATTCTAGACAGTAGCCTGCTTTTCCTTGAATTCTGATCAGCTTTGGAGAAGATGCTGCCATCTGAGCATCTTCTGAATATTTGAGGGCTTTCAAAAGGTGTGACAAATTCAAAAGGGACCAAATGAAAAAACTTGGGGTGCTGTAAGTTAAACTGTACTATTATCTTGAATAGACTTAACCAAGTATTAAAACTTGCAGTTAAACTTCCAAAATTCTGTGAGCCTTTTAAGTTGTAAAATAATATTTTTACAGCCATTTTCACATTTATAACAACATGGCACTTTTCTTGCCTACCTCAGAAAGGGTATAGAATGTGACAGAGACTTGCAAACTCTGACAGATAAAAGTTTCTTTACTGTTTCCCTTGAATTAAGATGTAGGAGATCATTTTTGACTTTTCCTTTTTTAAAAAACATAAAACAACGTTTACACTCTTGTTTTCTTTCTCTTTATGGTTTTATTCATTACATATATATTTTTTTTTTTTTTTTTGAGCCAGAGTTTCACTATGTTGCCCTCGATAGAGTACTGTGGGGTCATAGCTCACAGCAACCTCAAACTCTTAGGCTTAAATGATTCTCTTACCTCAGCCTCCCAAGCAGCTGGAACTACAGGCGCTGGTCAGAACACCTAGCTATTTTTTGGTTGCAGTTCTCATTGTTGTTTAGCTGGCCCAGGCCAGGCTCCAACCCGCCAGCCTCAGTGTATGTAGCCAGCACCCTACTAGCTGAGCTACAGGAGCCAAGCCTATTCATTATATTTTAATTTATATTTGTAGTTATATTTAACGTAATGGTTGTGGAATGATACTGAGCTATCACATTAGTTAAGTAAAAATAAAAATAGAAGTTCAGCTCATGTCAATGCTTCGAGTGATTTTTTTAAAAAATCTATTTTCCTCTGAAAAGTTTTTCTGTACTAACCACACAGTAGAATATATATAAGTTTCTGGCTTATAGACTGGACACTACTTAATCTGTTAAGTGTCTTATGAAATACATCTCTTTAAGGAGATTTTATCAGAGATTATACATTTTAAATTTTTCTCTCATACTTAAGAATCAGATTTCAGACTTGACTTTCACCTACTGCGCAAAGTTAGATTTCACTCATGCCCTTTGCCAAATGCCAGCCAGTTACAAAGAATTTAGAACAGTAGGGCTATTTGCCAATTTACGCTGGCTTGTTTTCCAGAATATTACCTTGGAATATGCTTAGTTTGGGCTAGCATATCTATTCCCCCACTACCTTAAATTCCATATTTTATTTTTAAAACCTTAAAAGAAAAAAATGCTACCCAAGAATCAAAGATTCTACCCAAGATTAAAGAAAAAAACCGTCCTTAAAGCATGGTTTCCTAATTGAATAAACTGAATGTATGGATTGTTTAGAATTAAAATTCAGAGGAAAACCTAGTTATCTGCAACTGATTAGGAACAGGTACACGGCATACAGAAATATTAGAAAATGTCCAGGAAAACACTTCCTCCTGGTAGCTAAAACATAAAATGAAATTATTTTATTTCTAACTCAATATTTCTTTGAAAAACAATGTATTATTTTTTTCCCTGGATTTCCTCTGTGACCAAGCTTGTAAAAACTCTACACCTAATTGATTAGTTTTACTTTTTACTAGGTAATTCTCAGACCTAAGTCATAAGATCTTCCCCACAAGCTTTCCTATGTCAGTGAATTTGGCTAGCACAATACATCAGCACCAATATTTCTAAAGTAGCTGTATATGCATGGGCAACTAACTTGCCCTATCATGCCAATAAAATGATTTTCATCATTTGCATGGCCCCTGTGACATAATTCAATCAACTGTCTGCAAGGGTGTTGCCTGCCCACTTGCCCTACAGTCCACCCCTGCCCTCTGTTTTGTCCCTCCTAATCTAGCATGCTGACTAGATGTGTTCAGCTAGAGCTCCTTTCCAAGATGCTTCCAGAATGAACCTATTCTCTGTGGAATGATTTGTGTGGACTAAAAAGTGGTCACATTAATGATAGACTTTATGGACTCTTCAATTCTACCTTCATCATGAGCCCCCGCGAATTGTAAAGTTCTCCTCAAGGTACTTATGGAAGTCAACAGAGGTAACTTCCATGCAAGTCCTGGCTGGGGTTTCCTAGTGCTTCAGGGCTGATTGTATCACTGCTCACATCTTTCTCACCCCTACTAACTAAAAGACAACTCCAGAATAATCTTCCCACCAGTTCCACATCCAGTTTTGGGAAGCAAGTGATGCCAGTCGCAGGGGCTCCCCAAGGCTCCCTGGGCCAACACATACAGCCACAAGCACATGCACACGCACACAATCCTATCTGCACAGACATCCATGCACAGACAGCCATATACACAGATACACCTATCCACACACACTCACACAACCACACACACACAAGGCTTTTGCAAATTAAGAAGCCAAACTCTTCCTCCCTTTATATTCTACCTTGTCTGGAGGGGGGAGAAAAATGAGTCCCACAGTAGGTGTGTTTAGAAACTCAAATTTCATGAAGTGTACTAAGAATGTCCTTTCACTATGCACATAGTAGTTTTTCTTCCTGTTTCTTTTTATTTGTCCTCCAAGATGCACACACACTCTAGATCTGATGAGTTTTTAAGCAGCAATCTCCGCACCAGAAAATTCCCAACCCTATCCCCTGGGGCAACCTCTTAGTAAAGGGCCTCATCTCTTTTAGCAATCTAGATGCTTTCGTTACCCACATCCATACACAACAAGGCCCTGTCATGTGAGGATGAGACACAATCACCCCAGTCACCCTCTATATCAGCCTGTCAACAACATGTGAGTCCCAGCTGGGATCCCCATTGGCATCTCCATTGAAGCACCTTGTCTTTTATAATTACGAGTTCACTATCACGATGGCAATAACAAGTAAGAGTAGACAGTGGTCTCCATAAATACATAAAATAAGTCACAGGAAAGGGAAAACAATAACTCCCAGGCATTCGGGCACAGCTCCTTAATCCCCACAACAACCATAGAGGTTCAAATTATTTGTTCCTATTTGACACAGAGGCTTAAGTTCATGTAAATGTCAGAATTGAGGATGAAAGCCATGAGCTCTAATACCAAACAGGAGGCTTCTTCCTCCATATGATGCTGTCTTACATATTCAGGGACGTTCCCGACACAAGGAGCATGAAAACCTTCCCAACAGTGACCTAAGAATGGGCTTAGAATCCTTTCATTCTGCAGAGCCTCCTGCCATTTAACCAGAGCCTTCTTTGTGCTAGATTCTCTATGTACGATTCATCCCATCCTCCCAACTATGCAATGAAGTGGATCTAATTTCCCCTAAATTAAGGAAGAGGAAACCAAAGTCAAGTGACTTCCCTAAGATCTGACACCCTATGAGTGCAAAAACCAGGGCTCCAATTCCAAAGCTCAGCCTCCTTCCCTGACCCAAGTCTGTCATGTGTTTGTACTTGAGCATGTGATTTCTCTTGCAATTATGTACATAGTCAATCAGGTTAAATCGAATCTCACATAATTTAAGACATATATATTAGAAGAAAAAAATAGGCTCATAAATTTCATTATTCAAAGGAATAATGATCCCATTTGAGGACCACCTGAATCCTCATGAACACATGCACTCTGCCCAGGTACTGACACATGCTACAATTGTATGCAGGCTTGAGTTACGCTCTGATGGGCTCCTCCGCGTGCTGTAGGCACTTTGTGTGATAGCGTCCCCACAGTAAAGCAGGTGGGAATGCTGCAGCGGTTAACCTTGTAGAGAATGAGGATATAAAAACAAACCAGCCGCATATCCTTAAGAAATCCATGAGCCATCCTTGAAAACATACAACAAATTGAAACACAGACAATGGTACAAAAAAAAATGGAAATGTGACCTGTTAATGTATCAGAAGACACATCTGAGAAATAATTGTTTTGTTTTTTGTTTTTTGGGTTTTTTTTTTTTTTTTAGTTTTTTGCCAGAGCTGGGTTTGAACCTGCTACCTTTGGCATATGGGGCTGGTGCCCTATTCCTTCGAGCCACAGGCGTGGCCCGAAATAATTGTTTTTTAAAAAGTGATATTCACACGCAGACTCATGCATCCTTTTTCACCTCAGTGTCCTGTATCCATTGCCTACAATATTATCGGTCACAAACTCAATGGCTTAAAACAATAGAAATTTATTGTCTCACAGTTCTGGTGGCCAGAGGTCTGCAATCAAGGTGTTGTTGGGATAGGTCCCTTCTTGAAGCTCTGGGGGAGAACCCATCCTGTGCCCCTCTCCTCGCTTCTGGTGATGGGGGCAGTCGCTGGCATTCCCTTGCTTACAGATGCATCACTCCAGTCTCTGCCTCCTTCTTCTCATGGCCTTCCTCTCTGTGTGTGTCTGTGTCCAAATCTCTCTCTTCTTTCTCTTAAAGGGACACTAGACATTGGATTGAGGAGCCACCCTAAATACAGGATGATCACATCTGACACCCTTAACTTAATACACGGATCACCACAAAAGTTTTGAGATAGGCTGTGTTATGATCTGTCATTTCATTTCTAAGGAACACAGTCGACAGCGTCTTTTCTGACTCACCGGTACCAGTTTCAACTTGCTCAGCTTATAGGTGTTGCAGGGAGGGCTTCATTTGTTTCTATCCGTGCAGATTTTCCATTTCTTGATTTTTGTGTATCTCTAAACTTTCATCATGACCCATGAAATACCTGCAAAGACCCTATTTCCAAATTAGGTCATATTCACAGGTACCGGGGGCTACGACTTGCACGTATTTTAGGAGAACACAATTCAACCCACTCCTGGAGCCATCTAGGTGGCTATGTTAGGAAAGCCTGCACTTGCTAATTCGGGTCACTTACTTGAAAAAGCTCAAAATAGATATAACCTTAATGTGCCCAGGATATTCAGATCTAAGTGGCACAAAGGAAGAAATTAGACGCTGTTACGGAATTTCCATACTCCAAATTAAAAACTGTCACCACCCCCCAACCACACCTCAACTAACCTATTCCTCTCACTTCTGAGGATAGAAATGATATTTCCACCTGTGACCTGTTGTTATAAAAGATACCACAGAGAATAGTATGTTTCACCTACAGAAATATTTTCCTCTTTAGCATGAAGCTGCTTACCTTCCACAAAAAAAAAAAAACAATTCTCTCATATAAGCACACGCATGCACACACACACACCCTGGAGGTAGACATGTAAGATTCTTACAATTTTATTTGAGATAGATAAGGTGACTACATCAGAGAGACATTTCTCTTGGGTGGATCAGAGCACACAATGCTACATTGCACAGAAATAGAACCTACAGGTACCGAAATCAGAATAGGTGTCTCTAAAGTCAAAACAATGCAGGGCTAAGAACTCTCTTGTGTGGCTCAAGCCATACTCGTTAGAATGTTCATATTAACTTCCTTAAACAGGGACTTCAGAAGCACTAGAATATTCACATAATAATAGAGTGTTTGTGCAAACAAGTCCAAGCAGTTTCTTAATTTTATGCATGTAAGTTTATGGGGTTTTCAAGTTTTATTAAGATACTTCATAATATGCTGGAAATAAGCACTCGAACACAAAATAAAACCAGATAAAGTGAAACTAAACTGGTAAGGACCAGGCAGAAATTGATAAGGAGGGTAACTTCTGCCTGATAAAATGCATATGAAAAATAAGAAAAGGGCTTGGAAGGTATAAACTGTGCCCTCCAGGAAGGGCACACTGGTAAGCAAAATCAGCGGACTGTGTACGACGGACGTTTTAATTCATCATTTTAAAAAGAGAGTTTAATCTTACATTTCATGATAGAATTTTAATGCTGACCTGTTGTAGTGGAGAACTTCCAAGCAGAATTACGTCTTTCTGAGCACATCTTTCAAACTCCTCGAGGTAAGCAGGGGGGGCTTGGCCTGCATCTTTGTGGATTTCATGATGTGTAGGTGCTTCACAGTCCGATGTCTCCTCCTGGACGCCTCCATCTGTTTACCCCAAATCACATGGCATTCCATTTGTCTTTATCACTTTTGTGTTGGCTAAACACTCATTATACTACTTTTTTCTTATATGTGATAAAGTTTGGTTTTTCTTATTCTACAGTATAGCTTAAAGCTTTGCTATACTGTAGAGTAAGAAAAATCAAACTTTAGGAAATCACTGAAGTGATTTCCGTTTCAACCACTTGAAACAGACAAATTTCAGGATTAAACAATCACAGCAACAACCTCTGTTCATCCCATCATGTTTACAAAGTGAAGAAAGTACAGCTTAAAGCTTTAAAGCTTTTCCCCACTTACCAAATTTATCTGGAAGCATGGATGCCGTGCCTTTCTGTGCATTAATATTACATGTTGTTTACTTCAACAACTTACCACTTACTCACGGTGCTGCTGAAACCAGTTTGGGAGATGAATGGGTTGAGGAAGAGCCAGAGCTCTGGTTCATTTTCCCAGGTTAGGATCCCTGAGAACAAGTTCCCCAGCTCTGCACACACAGGCACTTTATTTGAGCTACCTTACTTATTTGCATAGAAATGCCAGCATTTATATAAATGGTACATGCACTTTACTTCTCTATCATCCGAAAACAGTATCATCTACAAAATGGATCTTTTCATCTAGCCAGATGCATGCTGTAAATATAAAATAATCCTCTCTCCTCCATTTTTAAGAAAATGCTGCAAGGTATAATATGGAATTTTCCATGTCTCCAATACCAGAATTTTAACAAGGATCATTGAAGGAGAGCTGCTTTGGCCGGTGGGAAATGAAGTGGGGGTACTGGGAAGTGCACTGATTAGCATCCAGAGGACCACTGGCATTTTTTGCTCACTAACTGTATACTGCATTACATTGTATGAGTCTTTAAACTTTCTAGGTCTCCAGAATATCCTCAGGTATGAAACAGTTGATAAACTACTTGACTATTCTATGTATTCTATCAGGGTTTTGTAAGCACATAAATGATTTCAGAACATCTATTAGGTTATATCCATAAATGTGTGACTTAGGTGGGTTCAAAGGATCCAAACTGACCGAGCTTTCAGACAGATGGAAGGAAATAATAGGTATAAAGTGCGCTAGTCAATGTCTAGCCTGGAAGGCATTCAATATGTTGGATAACTCAGAAATTGGACTAAAAATATAAAGACCTGACTTAAGCATAACCATCTGAGATTGTTAGTCTTAAGTGCCAGCATGAGTAGGCTGATGCCTGGTTGTTTGTTCAAATACCAATCTTAATGTGTCTGTGGAGATAATATTTTAGATGTGATTAATATTAAAATCAGTGGAATTTGAGTAAAGAAGATTATTCTTTAAAATGTGTGTGAGTGAGCCTTTTCTAGTCAGTTGAGGGCCTTAAAAATAAGAACTGAGATTTCCCAAAGAAGATGAAGTTCAATCTCAAGACCACAGCATAGAAACTCTGGTTGAGTTTCCACCTGCTGTTCTGTGAAATTCAGACTCAAGACTGCTACCTCAGCCACTGCCTGAATTCACATCGACTCTTACCTGATTCTCCAGGCTGCCAGCCTTCCCTATGGAATTCAGACTTATTAGCTCCCACTATTGAGTGAGTCTATTTCTTAAAATAAGTCTCTCTCTCTCTCCCCATATATATGTATATATTGGTTCAATTAAATTCTGTTTCTCTAGATAAGTCTAATACATCATTTGAACTCATGATCCCTCAAAATAGGTTCTCAGCTGGCCTGAAATAAATTAGTTTGCTTTATTTATAAAAGCAAAATTAATAAAAGATTCGCTACATGAACTGATGGCAAAACAGTAAAAAAAATTCAGGCAGGAATCAAATATGCAAGTGTATTATTCCGTAAATGGGACTCAAAAATGGACACTAACCTTTAGGATTGTTACTGGGTTTAAGTAAGTTAATACTTGCCATAGTTAGCATGGTTAGGTTGGAATAGTTTAGGGCATTTCCCTTACCAGGTACCTAGTAAGCACTTACATGTTTAACTGGTATCAATATTTTTATCAATAACATTATGTTTATTTTTCTAGGTATGTCCTTGCCATATCTCTCATGTAATAATAATTTAATCCTTATAACTACTCCATGTGGCAGGTGTTACATGTCCATTTGGCAGAAATGACAAAGAAAGGTCACAATAAACTATTAGGAGATTTAATCATGTTCAGCCCTCTCGTCTTATGTACTTTAAGGAGATGTTTTAATAAGGAAACTAGAATGGCTATTCCAAAAGCTCTAAGCACACACTGTGAAAAAATCTTAATAGAATTATTTCCCAGGAACGCAAATAAGTGTAAATATAGGAACTTACACTTAATGCTTTGGCAAAAACCACAATATGGTTCTGACGTGAATTTATAGATGTTAAACTAAGAATTTAGTTTTCAAAAGATTCCCTTTAAATTCCTACCTGAATATATATAATAATTTCTTACTCAAAGAGCCTAAAATTTGCAAGTATGACTTCCCATGCCAAAGTTGTCTTCTACTCCTCCAAAACATTTGTTTAAAAGCTAAGACACAATCTTGAAAAAGGGGGAAGCATGTAGCCTCACAAATTAGTGAATCTAAATATGCCACCATGCCATTTTGAGACCCTGAAATAAGTCTTAAGTCAATTGTACCATTTTGGGTTGTAAATTGTATACAATTATAAGAAATTGGGCCATAATTACTCTTCCCACAAACTGTAGCTGTATTTCAATATCTGCAACCATCAAAACCACAAGTAGCTCATCAGCGAATGGTAATACTTAGAAAAGACAGGTTAGCACATGTAAGAAACCATGTCAATCAATTTACAATTAATGTTAATAAAAAAGATTGAAAATAATGGGTCTCTTACCTTGGGGATCTCTTTGTCCACTCTCGTCAAACAGCTTCATTAATTGATTATAGAGAATTCCATCATCACCTTGTAGAAGTGTTAAAAGAACATGTGCATGATAACTTTCTCACCAACTAATTTACATATATGTGAATGTAATTACAGAAAGAAATTCTTAATCATCATGGTTATTTAGTTATATTACGGGTCATAGAAACAGAATCTACTCAATACACTGCTTTGATCTGGAAAAACCCCTTTCCTAAGTCAATGATAATTGGAAGAATGATTTTTAAATGTAGGTTACAGTGCATGTGTAACAGGATATTTCAACAGAAAGGATCTCATATTCAATGGATTGTGACACCTATTACTCAAGAATAATTTCAGAACAAGCCATTATGTTTTGTCAAGTCATACAAGAGAATATATAAGCATTTGATCAAAATGAATGTTTTCCATTAGCTACTTTTTATATATCATTTTACTATGTATATGTAAGAAATAACAAACTTAAATGGTTCTAAATTCCTTTATTTATGCTATTGTAATA
Organism: Galagoides demidoff; assembly: GCA_963574575.1. Lineage (NCBI taxonomy): Eukaryota > Metazoa > Chordata > Mammalia > Primates > Galagidae > Galagoides > Galagoides demidoff. The sequence continues at coordinate 19,106 of CAUYQV010095273.1, forward strand.
TTATAGCAAATATAAGAACTTCTTAGTTCTCTTGTAAATGGAAAGCAATCAGGCCATGTCATTAGATGCCCCCCTCCCAGAAAAACTAATTATAAAAACATGGTTCTAGAAGAGAGTTATAAGGTCATCCAGGTGGGTCTCTTGCTTCTAGATAGAGCCAAATATGAATGATGCAAGTCGTATGACCACACAAGTGTAGAATTAGAACACACATACATACATCAGTACTGGGAACATGTTCCCCTACCCATGGAAGGCAACTAAACCCACTATGGTTGTACTGTTACTGTGCTGGCTTTAATATAGCCCTTATATTTCTACTGCTTATTATTTTGCCACCCATGGACAAGTCAATTCTGAAGATTGTATTTAATTCTGCAACTCACATCCAAAACTCCACCAAGTATTCTAGAAGAGCCTTCTGAGGTTCTAATTTTCTAAGTTAAAAATTTCTGAAAATTCTAGCTCTCCCCCTTCTGTCCATACCTGAGATCCCTTGAAAACCAGACTTGGGAAAATGCAATGTCATCTATATTCATGAACTTGAAATAACTGAAGCCTAGACTGCTGGGGTAAATGGGGTGTTTGAGAGAGTGACGTCAGAAGGTCTATGGAATTAGGAGTCTCTATTCTTTGCACTGTACAGATGACTTTTCTAAGTATCAGCTGACTGGCAAATGTCTTTTCCTGCCAAGAATCAGCACAAACTTCCTACTACACCAATAGGGAAAGGGAGGGGCCATTAGTGAAAGATAGTTTGCAAGATTTGGCATTAGGGAGGCATGGACTGTTATGCCAGCATTGCCTGGACATTTGTACCTCTTTGCAGGATACCAAACTTATAAAGTATACATAACTCATAAAAGAATCTTATTTGAAAGCGAACAACAAGCAATTGCAGCTGCATAGATGGGCAATTCTCTCTTTAATCCCAGTGGGATTAAAATACAGATACTATATTCTGGAGAAAGGCAGTGTGGAACAGGTTTGGTATCCACCAAATCTGTATCCAAATACCAGCTGTTTATCTCTCTATACTGGGGAAGTTTCCTAGAGTCCCTGACTTTTAACCTCCTTGCCCATAAATCTGGGTGACTTGAGGGTTAGCCAGAAAACACATGTAAAATACACACCTGCATGCCTGACGATACAGGCACTCAGAAAAGGGTAGCTCCTCACATTTGCTTGTTTGGGTATTGTTTGTTTGATTGTTTTTAAGACAGCATCTCTCTTTGTCACCCAGGGTAGAGTGCAGTGGCACAATCATAGCTCTCTGCAGCCTCAACTCCTGGGCTCAAACAGTCCTCCTGCTTCAGCCTCCTAAGTAGCAGGGACTACAGGTGTGTGCCACCACACTCAGCTAATTTTTTTCTCATAGATATGTGGTCTTGCTGTGTTTTCCAGACTGGTCTTGAATTCCTGAGTTCAAACAATCCTTCCACCTCAGCCTCCCTAAGTGCTGAGATTATAGGTATGGGCCACCACACTTGACCTATGTATTTGTTTGTTTAAAACTTAGTAATTGTATGAAGTGCCTAATTTTTCAGCAGTTTGGCTTTTGTTTTCACTATAAATTAATAAGTTATAAACAATTATTTGAGGATCATGTGAGAGGAAGCTGAATAAAGGACCTAACTAACGTTCGATATAGAAGTTCAGGTTCCTCAAGGAGCCAGCCCCCCAAGATAACTCCAGAGACTCATTCCTGAACTTAGGATTGAAGGACCAGAGAATGTCTCCTTCAAATTCAAATTCAACAATTTGAATTAACCAGTTTCCTTTCCTCTTCAGAAGTTCTCCTTAAAGGGAAAAGTGGAGAAAGCCAACAGGTCAAACTCCTGAGGGAAAAGAGACCAGACTGTGTCAAAGACAGCAGGAGTCTGAGCCCCAGTCCACACTTGCCAGATCTGTGTGATCTCAGGAAAGACACTAAATCTCCCAAGCTGGTTTTTTCATATTCAAAATAAGAATCATATGTCTACCTTGGAGGGATTGGTATTGGTTGGTCAGTTACTATATCCAATTTAACACATTTCTTGAGTGCTTGTAAGCAATAACAAATAAGGTTTCCAGAGGCTTATGCTTGGAAGTTTAAATTCACTTACTCATTTATTCATCAATTCAACAAATACTTATCGAGTACCACGCTATGCTAACTGCTGTGCTGGGCTCTCAGAATTCCCTGGTAAACAGAGTACACATGATCTGTGCCCACTTTATACCAGGAGATGGTCTAATAGGGGGAAAACATATTTCACTGATAATTGCACTAACAAATAGTTTTCTGACAATCATGATGAGTTCTCTCTCATGATACATGGGAAATCATGTAGGTGAGTCAAGCGAGTTAAGAATTGGCATGTAAGTAAGCTGAGCCTTTGTGCAGAACACTGACAAGGTAAGGAGAAAAGGGAGCTGTCCCAGCACCTGAGAGATTTCCATGTCCAGGAGGAAAGGAGCTCTGTGCATATGAGACACAAAAAGAAATCCAGTGTGACTGGAGCATGGTGAGCAAGAGGAAAGAACCTGAGATGAAGCAGGAACACAAGCTAGTCTCTACCCTCAATGCAGCAGGCAGTAGGGAGAGGGCTTCAGGAAGGGAGGGGCAAGGTCTGATTAGATTCTGAAGATAATCACTCTGGTTGGTGGACAAAAGCAGTTTAACCATTCCAGGCAGGAGCTGAGGGTTGCTTGGGAGTAACTGTGAACAGCAGAGGTGCTCAGAGGCCACAGTATATAAGATCTTATTATCTTAATGTCAGCAACTAAAATGAACACCATAGGTGAGTTAAGCACTATGCCAGATCCTAAGGTCTAGTGGAGAAGACCACTAAAGGTAATTATGGTAATAAATACGTAACTAATAACTGGGATGTAGGCCAAAGGCAGGGGGAAAAAAAAAGAGAGGATAAGGGAAAATTGCAGAGTTAAGGTTCAGTGATTAGAAATTAACAGGTTCTTATCACTGTATGAAGTTTTATTGTGAATTAATAAATGATTATTAGAAGCCACTGGTGGTGGTTAATCGTGTGTGTCAACTTGGTTAGGCTATGGTGCCCAGCTGTTTGGTCAAAAACCAGTCTCCATGTTGCTGTGAAGGTGTTTTCTAGATCTCATTAACATTTAAAAGATTTGAGTAAAGGTAGATATTTCAATGAGTAGACTTTGAGTAGAGAAGTTGGCCCTCCATGATGTAAGTAGGCCTTAATCAGGTTGGAGTCCCAGAGAAAAGACAAGTTTCCTAGAAAAGGAATTCTCTTCCACACTACAACATAGCCATGATTCCTCAGTTTCCAGTCTGTTACCCTGCAGAATTCCGATTCCAGAATATAACGTTAACTCTTACCTGACTTTCACATCAACTCTTCCCTGAATTGCCAATCTGCCAACCTTCCCTACAAATAGAATTGTTGCTAGCACCCACAATCAAGGGAACCAGCTTTTTAAAATCTCTCTCTCTCGCACACATATATGGGCTATGTAATATGTATATACTTTATACACAGCTATCTATTTAATAATATGTCTGTTAGCAGAGGAGAGAGAGAGAGAGATCCTAATGTGGAGAACTCTAATTTATAAGCTATTGTTACCTATAGCAGGTCATATACAAAATTCAGAAATAACATAATGTTGCACATCTACTATATGACAGCACTGAAATCCACATTCTATATTAAGTAAAAGTTTACTTATTATTCCATTAATTCATTTAGTACAAAGAATTAATGATAAAATAATTTTTATTATCTTTGCACTCTCTGCTATATAAACATTTAATACCATATTACCTTTTCAGAATTCAGGGTAAATAAAATAAAATAAAATAGTGGTTGTAGTAGATTATTTACACTGAAAAAGAGTGCCATTCCTATTAAACATTGGAAGTTATCTGCATATGCTGGGTCCCTTTATACCTTGACTTCCAGGAAACACAAAGTAAAAGTGAGTGCTTAATTATAATTTTTTTACATTTCTGATTAATATGAGGGTACATAAGTTATACTGGTTGTGTTTGTAAGGTCAAGTCCAAGTTGTAGTTGAGTCCTTCAGCTGGGAAATGTCCTATATATGGACCGAACGCTGTGCCCAGTCAGTGAGAATTTGCCAAACTCCCACACTTCCTTTTTAAATTTAATTTGTGTTTTTGTCTCCTGTGGGCCTGTGGTTATTAATCTCCTAGATTCAACTCAGTCTTTAGTGCACAGGAGGCTTGGTTTTCCATTCTCGAGGGGCTGTTGTGTGGTTTTCATACATTGACTTCTTTCTTTCTCAGATGTTCACTTGGACTTTTCCGTGACCATGTGCATTTCCGTTTCTATTGTAAATTATCTCAAATTATTTTGGAAGCAAGAGAATATGAGAGTAAAGCTAAATGAAAGGGAAGAGGAATGGAGGCAAGCAGACCTTGGGGGTGTCACCCAGAGACCTGCCGCAGAAAGTGCTGTCAACTGTGCCTTTGCCTCAGGCTGTCCTTCCTGGGCCTGGTCCCAGCAACCAGGCTGCTGTGTGCCCACATGATCCTTAGCACTGTGCCACAGAGGAAGGGGGAAGATATGAGGGCTAATTAGCACTCTACAGCCCCCTGAATGGGCAGCTGCAATTCTGAGTACTCAGCAAAAGGAAAAGGAAGCCATCAGGAACTACAGACTCAGGACAAGCTCATCCTGGGAGGGCGCAAAGCTCAGTTCCTTCTCTCTCTCTCCTCCTCCCCCATCAGCAACCTCTAGTTTCTTCCACTCTCCTCCGCATTTCAGGCCCTAAAGGTTTCTATCATTGAGATGTTTTTATTTTGCCATCACTTGGGCAATGGGCATAGAACCTCAAAACTGGCAAAGAAAAGACTTTTGAGCAATCATTGTATCTTTGTACCAAATGAATGAATTCACTGATGAAAATCATTACCAGAAGAAATCCAGAGTTAACCTGACTACTGGATCCCACCTTGAACCAAGTCCCCTTTTCAAAGATGTATTATAATATTACTAAAGTATAATACTGTATGTTAGAATACATATAATATGCATTTAATATTTCTGGAAATAAGATCCTTTAAATAGATTTCCAAAAAATAAAGTTCACTGGTGGACCTGACAATTCAATTAAAGCCTATTTGTCATGATAACAGTTATGGAAAGTCAGGTTATGATCCTGGGAAAGTCAAAACACATCACAAAAAAAATCCTTGTCAGAGAGCCACTATTTATTTTACCCTGAAGTATTATCAAATATCTGCTATAAAATGTTATGTTTGATAACAGAATATTCCAAACTGCAGTTCATCTGAGTATGAGTACCAGTTTAATCTTAACAGGCTAGCACCTGTTATGGGTTAATATGAAAGTGTAGGGCTACACATCATTCACTGTCTCTTGGACAAATACGTATCACTTCCTGATTATGAATGAGACTCTACTTGCTGAAAATATAGCAACTAATGAGCAAGACACAGAGAGTCTCTTCCTACATGAAGTTTCCATTATATTTTCTTTTCTTGCTGCACATGCCAAATTCAGAATAGGAGTTTAGCTATGAGGAGTGTGCATTTAGTACATTTGCTCATGAAAACACTGCAGAAGCTGCTAGAAATATATGGCAGACTGATCTTTTAACAGTCATCTTTAGCCCATTAGATTTCATTTATATTTATATCATACAGGGTTCCAGAACAATGAAACAACTTCTCTCATAGAAAATTTGGAGACTAGAGAAAACCTTTTTTCAACCACAAGTTCTTAAGCCAGCCGCAAGTTCTTAAAGCTCTTTCTCCCTTAAAGGGAAAACAAATAGCCTAGATGCAGAGAAATTATTAAAATTCTTGCCTATTTTGAGAGAAAAAGAAATCTGAGGCGTTTGATCTGTCTAAATGGCAAGGAATGCAAGAACTTTTTTCAATTGATATTTAAAAGTAAATCTTCCAGTGAAGAAAGAACTATAGGGAGAGAAGAGAAAAGAAGAGCACTGAGGAAAAAAAGAAGAAAGAAAATGAGAAGCAGAAGAGAAGAAAAAGTGGGAAGGCAGTTACAGGGTAGTGGGGGGAGCGAAAGCAAAAGCTCCCAAGAGCTTTTTAGAAGGGAGGCTGGAGGCGGAGCCCTCAGCTGGTGAGAC
>CAUYQV010095275.1:0-12027 GCA_963574575.1 Galagoides demidoff
TTTCTTGTGCTGAGAAAAAGAAAATGTTCAAAAGAAGTTTTAGATGACATAAGTAAAATGATCACTCTACGTATACAGGGTGACTTCATACATGGGGAAACTGTAGCTACAGGTACCTTTACTCACAAAATATTCATTACATAATTGTACAAAACATTCTCTATGTGTTGGCTACCTCTCTGTAAAATTTTACAAGGAATATTTTGTAAATAAAGGTACATTTACTGACAATTTCTCATTTCCTCATGTACGGTGATTTTAGGGATGATTTTTGGGACACCTTATATAATAATTAATATTAATCTTGATAATTCATGGAAAATTACCTATTGTTAACATATAGTAAACTATCAATTAACATGAGCTGCTATTATACTTGGAACAACACATAGACATAGACTAATGTACACATGAGTAAAATACAGTTGGAATATGGACACGGATTACATGCAACTAAATGTTGAAATAGACATGCATTAGAATACATGTAAATAAGATCCAGATACACACTAATCTTTGGTATAAATCTCCATTAGATTTCTAGAGTGTATTATTCCTGTAAGGAAAGAGATACTAACATTTGTTTTATCTCCCCAGATAGCCTTATAACGTTTGTACATTTCTATGGCTTTGGTTATTAGAAAATTTTCACTGATGTCATTTTAAAATATATTATTTTCATTCTCCCTGCTAAAAATAGAGCAGACTTTCTGCTGTAGAAGAAGAATTATTTTTTGGGTAAAATGCATGCCATGAATCAATACAAATTTATTTCTCCCCTGATATATATTATTCAACCTCACATATTTATATACCATGTGGATAGCTTTAAACACGTTAGAAATGTACTGTAGTACTGAGAGGGAGATATCAATGTTATAATCCCAACTATACATCATTTGTGGGCAATTCATTTGTCATCCTTTGTTGGTTGAGTCAGAGGCTTCATTACTGCTACCTTAATTTACAAGGAATTCTACAATTACATTATGGCTGGCTCTTCCCCCATTTGACATAACATACAAATAAATAATTAGGAAAAATGAAAAGGCCCTATAATTTAAAAAATCACTTTCTACTTCCAACTCAGTAAAATAATAGGCTAAAATATTTACTAGTTTTAAAAAATGTGGAGGTTAAGCTGGGGTGATTTTTATAACAGAAAAGAGTAAAATATTTCTGCCTTTCCCAACTTTTAAAAACTGCAGTTTTACTGACTGTGGTACCTCAAAGAAATTTATCATTTTGATACATAAATGAACAACCCAAAGCAGAATCTTTTTGTGAATTATGAACAAAAACAGGGCAAGTAGTTTATGATATTTATAGGTACCTATTTATAACATAAACATTTCTAATAATAGGTATTTCCAAAATATATTTATTTAACTCTATCTCCACTAGCTTTTAGGTATTAGGCCAATCAACATAAATAGTGCCTAAAGTAATCATGAGAAGCTGGCAAGAAAATAAATGTTACAATTTCAAATTCATTAAGTTCACACTTTGAGGAAAATTTGGTAAAAGATTTTCAGCTGAATATTAAGTATTTCAAGCTCATAACTTAATTTTGGAAATAATAACCATAGAGGAATAAGACAGCTAGGGGAAGAGACTGAAGCTTGAAAAAGCAGCAATTAGCAGCACTCTCCAAAATCAGATATGCAAACTTTTCAGAAGGAAGTCTAATTTCCATCTAAGGGATATGCAGAAATATTCCCTTTGCACTGCTATTTTCTGTGGGGAAAGAAAATTCATCAAGTTCTAAATCATAAGAAGTAAATTTCAAATTCGTTTTCTAATTTTTAGCTCAGTTTTTGAAATGATGAATGATCATTATAAATAGCAATGGAACATATGATTTCTTTATTTTTTCCCCTGGGTGGCTCCATGTCAATTGATACTACCAGGAATCTAATCTGAATCAATGCTTGCAATATGACTATAACACTCTCAAAATACCATCAAATAGACAGAAATGTGACTGAAATTAAAGCATAAAACGCACTGCTGTTATCCTGTCAAAGTAACATCAGTTACTTTGCATAGAGAAGGATAAAATACTGGCGATTTAGACTCAATAGTAGAATGTTCTAGAGTTAGCATATGTTCTCCAGGCCATCTTATTTTCCTTCATTCATCTAATCAAGGTCTCCCCAAAACAATCAAGACCAAGAGCAATGGTTTTGATATTTTTTTTAGTTTACTGAAATTAATTTAGAATATTTTATATTCATGTCTCTCTGTTCCTTAATATTTCTGGAACACAGTTTCTATTATTTAGGCTTCTTCTGAAATGTTAACGAGAACGTTCAACTGAGCCACCCAGCCAGGTAAGAATTCCAAAGTGTACAGAAAACTAAGTCCCTTGGGGTCAGTGCAATGGCAACAAAGTTTAGATATTTCTCTTGCTTGAAATAAACCAGACAGAAAATGCAGACAGTCCTCCCTGTGCACGGTCAGAGTTAAACAAACTGATACATATATATAAAAGGTATGTCTTCACTTTGCAAGTTTCCTTGGCAACTCAATTACTATGTAAAGGAAGGACATGGTTCATCTGATTTGGGTAGATACTGGTTTCAGTACATTCAGTACCATTCAAACTAACAACTGTCTGTAGGCACTTTTTTTTTTTTTTTTTTTTTTTTTTAGAGACAGAGTCTCACTTTATCGCCCTCTGTAGAACACTGTGGCATCGCCCAGCTCACAGCAACCTCAAACCCTCTGTAGAATGCTGTGGCATCACCCAGCTCACAGCAACCTCTAGCTCCTGGGTTTAGGTGATTCACTTGCCTCAGCCTCCCGAGTAGCTGAGACTACAGGCACCGGACACAATGCCCAGCTATTTTATTTTAAATGGTAGGCAAGTCTCCATTCTTGTCCTCCAGTCTCTCCTAAATGAGATTGTGAATCTTCAACTGCAAATGCAGTCTCTACGTCCCATGTCAAAACGAGAATCTTTCTAATTTTACCTTTGATCCAAAGGTTAAGGATTATGTTGTGTTGACACATATCCCCACATCCTTAAGGTAAGAGAAAGGATGGCCACTCGCAAATATTGTAAAACAGGTTCTGCCAGAATTGATAAGCCTCTTCCTTAAATGGGAGCACTGTGGTATATTGAGTAGGAAACGTCCTCACGTACAGTGTTTGACAGCCCTGGATGTGGGCCACAAAGTCTCTTCCCCTCTCTCACTTCCTCCCAGACATGTGTGTGTTCCTGAGGACCAGATTTGGGCTGCCCAGGAGAAAGTGCGTCCTAAAAACTGGTTGACCCAAAAAGATTGTCTGGAAGGGCTAAGCAACCTAGCTCCTGGGTAGATTATTAGAATCCCAGGAGGTGAAGAGCATGTAAATTTTCTGTTACCATTGTAACAAATTAGTTACTTAAAGCAACACAAATTTATTATTTTATAGTGCTGGAGGTCAGAATCTAAAAATCAAGATGTTGGTGGGGCTGGGAGTCTTTTGCAGATTTCAGGAAAGGATCTCTTTCCTTGCTTTATCCAGCTTCTAAAAGTCCCTTCTTTTCTTGGCTCAAGACCCCTTCCTTTATCTGCAAAGAACATCGCTTCAACCTTTAAGTCTGTCTTCCCACCTCCTTTTTCTAATTCTAACCCTTTTAGCTTCTTCTTATAAGAACTCTTATGATTATACTGAATCCACTCATGAAATTCAGAATAATCTCTCTGTCTCAAGATCCATAACCAAATCACACTCACAAAGGCCCCTTTACCATGTAAAGTAGCACAGTTATAGGCTTTAGAAATTAAGACAGAGGAGCCTTGGGGCATAATTATTCAGCCTATCAGAAGGAGGAATTTAAAAGGTAAGCCAGAGGAGACTCGGATGGAATCAAGGAACTGGAAGGATACCTCACATTCAAAACAAAATGAACTCTTGATTAGACCAGCCAGGACTGATCTCTAGCCACTGAACTCCCATATTTATTTACATGTGTAGATTGCCTTGTTTTATCATACGAGGTATTTTCTTTCCATGTAAAATCTAACTCCCTTGGCAGAGAGTTATCTTCACACCTCTGTATTCTATAAACTCTCAATAAATATGCTGATTCAAAACACAAACAAAACCAAAACCAACCAAACAAACAACAACAATAGACAGCAGGCAGATTTCTTTTCTTTTCTTTTCTTTTTTTTTTGTAGAGATGGAGTCTCACCATATCACTCTCAGTAGAGTGCCATGGTGTGATGGCTCACAGCAACTTCCAGCTCCTGGGCTTAAGCGATTCTCTTGCCTCAGCCTCCCAAGTAGCTGGGACTACAGGCACTCGGCCACAACACCCAGCTATTTTTTTGTTGCAGTTTGACCTGGGCTGGGTTTGAACCTGCTACCCTCGGTATATGGGGCCGGCGCCCTACTCAGTAAGCCACAGGTGCCACCCAGGCAGATTTCTATATGGATGATGAAAGAACTTCCTGAGGCCTCAAAAAAGAGCCCCTTTTAGAACCTCATTCTACATTTTTGTGTGTGTCTGGGTTTTATCATTGTCATTGTTCTAAGACATTGAAAGCTCAGGCACAATGACAAGATAACACTTTATTGGAATTAGTCACCAGTATTAAGTGAATCATTTCCAGGCTCTGCCTGATGTTGGACACTTCACTTCAAACTCAAAGGGAGGAAGTACATTGAATGATGGTTTCATTGTCCAGATTGCATTTCCTAAATGCCTTGAATGTAAGATTAATTCAACATAGACTTATCAATGGATAATAGCTAAAAACAAACTTGAATCAGCTGTGGGAAGGAGATGAGAAATTTCTGACCAGCGTAAACATCTAGAAAGAGTATTCCATAGGAAGAAATTACCAAAAAGGGAGAGAAAAGAAAAAGACACACCTTAGTTTATAATATTGTTGAGAATTTCTTTGCAAACTGCTAGGAAGATTTTTAAATGATCCTGAAGGATGCTTGTCTCCTGATACTCATGTCGTTGGGGGAATCCCCTCTGCTCAGGCGTAGAATGGAAATATGGAAAAAGTGATGGATGTCTGGATATCCTCTCTAAGATTCAGTTGCAAAAAGTTCTCTCTCTCTCTCTCTCTCTTTCTCTCTCTCTCCCCTTCTGGGGGAAGATGCTTCATTATATTTGTTCAGGGAGGTGCATGTGGCAATAAATTGACATCTCATGCCAAAAACCAGCCAGGAACTGAAGCACTGAAGCTTGCCAAGCTCAGGTTAAGTGAATTTAGAAGTTGCTTTTTCCCCAGTTGAGCCTGAGATGACTTCAGCCTTGGCTGATTACAGCCTTGTGAGAGACCTTCAGTCTGAGAACACAGCGAAACTGTGCCAAATTCGTACCCATAGAAACTGTGAGATAGTAAATACGATTGTTCTAAGCCAGCAAGTATTGAGGTCATTGTATGTTAACCTTCATCAATATCTAATCTATCATTGATTTTTGGAGTTTCGTTTTTAGCTACATCTATTAACCATATAAGTGCTCATTATAAAATAGAAACATTCTTATAAAATGGAAAGGATAAATTATTTCTGGACCAATGAATCCATAAAATAAAAAAGCATTTGTCTTGTTTGGATTTTTATGGCCTGGTAGTACAACTCTAAATTATACCTCTTACGTTGGGGGGAAAAAAACACTAAGTAGTCGATCAATGATTGATCAATGATTTTCTTCATTGTTGTTAAAAATTATCTGTATGAATCATAAAAATAGTATAAGCAGGGGTCCAGTTCACTGTCCCTCAGACCGTTGGAGGGCCAGACTGAGGGCCCCGGGATGAGTCGGCTGCTAAGCAGGACAGGCAGTGGCAGCAAAAACACCTGGCAGGCCGGATAAATGTCCTAGGTGGGCTGCATGTGGCCTACAACCGTAGTTTGAGGACACCTGGATAGTATAACTTATAATATGTAAATCTCCTTTCACACATATTTCCATTGCATTGGCCTAGTTTGAACACATAAGAATTATTAAATTTCTAAGAAAAACATTCTCTGTGGTAATAATTTCTATCCTGAGTTTTGAAACCTCAACACCATATAACTATCAGTTAGAATATGGGATTTTATAAAGAAAAAACAATTACTTTTTAATTATTTATGAATAGCTTGGTCAAAGTAACAAAAATGTTTAAAAAGAACTGCGATTTTTAGCTACTGACTATACAATCCATTCAGATGACTGATCCTTTTTTAAAACCTGAGGTACCTTACAACATATATTAAAAACACTCCTTGCTGTTTCTGACCACATAATGAAAATATCTTAAACTCATTTTTACCTAGTATTTCAAAATAATTAAAAAAGTCTAAGTCTCCCTTTTTTGGGAAGCACTGTAATGTATATACAGTATTTTTTAAAATCTATATAAAGGATTCTCCTCATAGTGAGCACTTGCAAATGACCCAGCCTGACTGCACACTCAACACCAGCCCCAAAAATGAAAATGTATTTTTCTTAACAAACTTCTCTTTCTGCTCAAATGATCACCACCACACACTCTTTGGTTTCTGCTTCTTTGGAATGCTTTTGCATTTTACATTTCCCAACTGTAGTTTCAGGCAACTCCCTGACTATATTTCTTAATTCCCAATGCTGTATTGTATAACTGAAGGGTTCTTGAAAAATGAGAAAGCTTTATCCAAAATTTTGCAATCATAAAATCAACATAAAAGCGAATTCAACGCCAACATGCTGTGCTTTTGTGTAGTAGAGTTCGGGGTTGGTACTGATGCACAGAACTTACTTAAAGATCTGAGCTTGGTAGACAGACTGCCTGGGTTTTAATATTGGCTCCGCCACTGTCCAGATGTGTAACCTTGGCCTTGTTAGTTAAGAGGTTTCTAATTGTCCACATACAAACATATGATAAAAGTTCTTGCCTCCAGCGGTTAATGGGAGAGTAAATGTGTGCAAGTGGCAAAGGCAAATAAGGGTCAGCAGGTAGCAGCAACAGCAGGAGCCACTGCAATACTGTCTCAATGTGTTCAGTTGAAATTTTAATCTATATACTGGAAGGAGGAAAAATCTGGGCCTGTCAATTCCTCTGCCAGTCTGTGGCTGCAGGCTCCTCACTCTCATCAGGCAATCATGAAGGCTATGGCAGCATAATTTCATCAGGACACTCTGGGGCTGAGTGACTGCTGAGGACAAAGACTCACATATTTGAATCTTGCATATTTTAATTACAAAGTCATGAAGCAAACTGGTCTTCTTTATGAAGCAGAGACATAAACCAAAGTTAATAGAGCTCACAATATTCTGCAGGTTTAATAGGAACCGAAATAAACAAGGTCTTTATATTTTATGTCATTAGAACCTGTCGATTTCTCCCTTGGGCCCGAATACACTAATTAGAAAAATCCAGCAATAAAAGACCAAGGTAAGCATGCCTTCCTTAACATGCATCATAACAGTTTTCTATTTTCTAAACTTGTAAATTTCTAAAATAGTTAGGGAGTACAAGTGGAGTTTGTACACAGATTTATTGTACAGTGACGAAAACTGTCTTGATTTTAGTACACTCATCACTCAGAAAGTACATATTATACCCAATAGGTGATATTTCATCTCTTACCCTCCCACAGCCTCACCTTTGGAGTCTCCAATGTCTATTAGTTCACTCTGTATGGCCATGCATACATATATCTTAGCTCCCACCTATAAATGAGAATATGTGGTATCTGATTTTTCATTTCCGAGCTAATTCTCTTAGGATAACTGCTATCAGTGCCATCCCAGTTGCTGCAAAAGACATGGTTTTATTTTTTCTTATTGCCAAGTAGTATTCCATGGGGAGTGTGTGTGTATTTTATGGTACAGAGGGTGCCAAATGTATACATATTTAAAGAAGGGGACAAAACTGTATTAGACTTTGAATCCTCAAGTCATGTTTCATTTCTGCAACTAAGAGGTGCTAAACATGACTTGAGTGTTACAATTTTAATAAGGTTTTCTTCCTTCATGAAATGTGTATACATTTTTGGGCACCCTGTCATGTATATGCAATGCATATACACCACATCTGCTTTATCCACTCTTTGGTTGATGGCCACTTAGCTTGATTCCGTATCTTTACGTGAAAGTAAAGTGACTATCGTGAGTAGTGCTGTGATAAACCTATGAGTAGAGGGGTCTTTTCGATAGAGTGAATTATTTTCTTTGAGTAGATACCCAGTAGAGGAATTTCTGGATTGAATGATAGATCTGTTTGTACTCCTTTGATAAAACTCCATACTGTTTTCCATAAAGAGGGAACTAATTTACGTTCCTCCCAGCAGTGTATAAGCATATCCTTTTCTTCAATTGTTGATAATGGTGATTCTGCCCAGAGAAGATGGTGTCTCTTTATGGTTTAGTTTGTATTTCTCTGATGATTAATGATGTTGAGCACCTTTTGTATGTTTTTTCTTTCCATTTGTATATCTTCTTTGAAAAATATCTATTCATGTCATTTTCCCACTTTTTAATGGGGTCATTTTGTTTTACTGTTGAGTGTTTTGAGATCCTTGTACATTCTGGATATGAGTCCTTTGTGAGATGGTTTGTTTCCAAACATTTTCTCCAATTCTGTGGGATTTCTAATTACTCTGCTGACTATCCCTTTTGCTGTGTGGACGATTTTGAGCTTAAGTCCTGCTTATTTATTTTTGGTTTTGTTGAATTTGCTTTTGAGGTCTTAGTTATAAATTAGTTGCCGAGTTTGATGTCCAGAAGAGTTATCCTAGGTTTCCTATCCTGGTTTCAGATTTTGCACCTAAGTTTTTAATCCCCCAGGAGTTAATTTTTGCATGTGGTTAAAGATAGGGATCCAATATCATTCTTCTGCGTATGGCTATCTAATTTTCCCAGTGCTGTTTGTTGAATAACTGATCATTTCCTCAGTGTGTATTTGTGTCTGCTTTATCAAAAATCAGTTTGCCGCTGTTCCACTATTTTATTTCTGGGTTATCTATCATGTTACATTGATCTATGTGTCTATTTTTATACCAGTACCATGCTATTTGGGTTACTACAGACTTGTAGTGTAATTTGAAGTCAGGTAATAGGATGTCTCCAGTTTTGTTCTTTTTGCTAGGATTGCTTTCACTATCTGGATTCTTTTTTTTTCTCTTCCTCAGCAAATTTTTTTCTTTATGAAACATATTACTGTGTTTTCATTTGTTCCAGGTTTGTTTCTTGCCTGAGCAGTTTCTTAAGTCATGCCATAAATTCTTCACTCACTATAGGAACTACAAGGTTCTTAGAAAATTTGGAGATAGGCCAAAAAAAAGTTAACCTATTTAAATGTGATCCAATTTGTCCTCACCTATATGATCTCCTGCTATATTTTTCTCCAATAGATGAAAAAAAGTCTTCTTTAATCTTTAAACCTCGTGTACTTGAAAGGAAATTTTACCTTTTCACCTTTATTTTTCTCTTAAAAAAAAGAATTTTTTTTTTCTTTTCCACATGAAAGTAAAAGATTTCAATCTTGAGTTCAGGTTTATTATATATCTAGAACCTTTATTTTTTGGCATGGTTCAAATAAATCATAGATAGAATATCCCTACTTAGAGAAGTAGCAGGCTTACTGGAATAGGTAGCTCCCCTGAATTTCTAAATTTCATTTAAATAATATCTTTTAGTTGTGTAAGGAATTAAACATAAAAGTAAAATGTCCCCCCCCCTCTAATTGGGAGGGCTCATCAGAAAGTGTGCAAAGTTCAAATGACATCTTTCTCAGTAGATATTTTTAAGCCCTTAAGGCTATTCTGACTTTAAGAGCTATATGGTATGATAGGTTATAAAATATTATGCTGGCTCGGCGCCTGTGGCTCAATGGGCTAAGGCGCCAGCCACATACACCTAAGGTGGCGGGTTTGAATCCCCAGCCCGGGCCCACCAAACAACAATGATGGCTGCAACCAAAAAATGGCTGGGCGTTGTGGCGGGCACCTATGGTCCCAGCTACTTGGGAGGCGGAGGCAGGAGACTCGCCTGAGCCCAGGAGTTGGAGGTTGCTATGAGCTGTGATGCCATGGCACTCTACCCAGGGGGATAGCTTGAGGCTCCGTCTCAAAAAAAAAAAAATATTATGCTAAACTACTTAAAAACTGATTTAGAGTACAAAATATTTATTCTGTTTATAATAAAGCTTGTTTCCCTTGAAACAACTTTCAGCTCAGACTGGAGCAAAATATGCAGTTAGTTTGGAGAAGGAAAGGCAAGAAATACCTAAAGAAATTAAATAAATCCATTTATCCCAAAGATAAAGAATATACATTCTTCTCATCACCCCATGGAACATTCTCCAAACTTGATTATAACCTGGGACACAAAACAAACCTCAACAGTCAAAAGAATTGAAATTTTACCTCTCAGACCACAAGGCACTAAAAGTGGAACTCAACTCCAACAAGAACGTTCAACCTCACACAAAGGCATAGAAGTTAGACAACCTTATGCTGAATGATAGTTGGGTGCAGGAAGAAATAAAAAAGGAAATCATTAACTTCCTTGAGCACAACAACAATAAAGACACAAGCTACCAAAACCTGTGGGATACAGCAAAAGCAATCCTGAAAGGAAAATTTATCACTTTAGAAGCCTAAATTCGTAAAACAGAAAGAGAGTGCATCAACAAACACACAATCCATCTTATGGAATAGGAAAAAAAAAATATCTAAGCCTAAACCCAGCAGAAGAAAAGAAATATCCAAAATCAATTCAGAGATTAATGAAATTGAAAACAAAAGAATCATTCCAAAAATTAACGAAACAGGGAGTTGGTTTTTTAAAAAAATAAATAAAATAGATAAACCTTTGGCCAGACTGACTAGAAATAGAAAAGTAAAATCTTTAATAACCTCAATCAGAAATGATAAAGAGAAAATAACAACTGATGCCACAGAGATACAAGAGACCATCTCTGAATACTACCAGAAAATCTATGCCCAGAAATTTGACAATGTG
This sequence comes from Galagoides demidoff, assembly GCA_963574575.1. Classification (NCBI taxonomy): domain Eukaryota; kingdom Metazoa; phylum Chordata; class Mammalia; order Primates; family Galagidae; genus Galagoides; species Galagoides demidoff. The sequence continues at coordinate 10,946 of CAUYQV010095275.1, forward strand.
AAGGAAATGGATCAATATTTGGAATCACACCTCCTCCCTAGACTTAGCCCAGAAGAAATAGATCTCCTAAACAGACCAATTTCAAGCACTGAGATTAAAGAAACAATAAAAAATCTCCCAAGAAAAAAATGCCCTGGTTGGGATGGCTTCACACCAGATTTCTGTCAAACCTTCAAGGAAGAGCTTAAAAAAAGAGCTCAAAAAAATTGAGGAGGAGGGAATCTTCCCCAACACGTTCTATAAAGCAAACATTACTCTGATACCAAACCAGGAAAAGACCCAACTAAAAAGGAGAACTTCAGACCAATTTCACTAATGAATATAGATGTAAAAATTCTCAATAAAACCCTAGCCAATAGTTTATAGTTTATCATTTAAAAAATCATACATCATGATCAAGTAGGTTTCATCCCAGGGATGCAAGGCTGGCTTAACATGTGCAAGTCCATAAACGTTATTCACCATATCAATAGAAGCAAAAACAAAGACTATATGATCCTCTCAATGGATGCAGTAAAAACACTTGATAAAGTCCAGCATCCTTTCCTTCCCTTTCTTTTTTTTTTTTTTTTTGCAGTTTTTTGCCGGGGCTGGGATTGAACCTACCACCTCCAGCATATGTGGCCGGCACCCTACCCTTTTGAGCCACAGGCACAGCCCCCCAGCATCCTTTTCTAATTAGAACATTGAAGGGTTTAGGCATAGGTGGCACATTTCTTAAACTGATTGGAGCTATCTAACCCACAGTTAATATCTTACTGAATGGAGTCAAACTGAAAGCTTTTCCACTCAGAACTGGAACCAGACAAGGTTGTCCTCTGCTGCCATTACTATTCAACATAGTGCTGGAAGGTCTAGCCAATGCAATTAGAGACAAGGAAATAAAGGGTATCCAAATGGGAGCAGAGAAAGTCAAACTCTCCCTCTTTGCTGATGATATGATCTTGTACTTAGAGAACCTCAAAGACTCAACCACAAGACTCCTGGAAGTCATCAAAAAATACTGTAATGACTCAGGATATAAAATCAATGACCACAAGTCAGTGGCCTTTGTATATGCCAAAAATGAGAGCCAAACAACA
>CAUYQV010095277.1:0-29112 GCA_963574575.1 Galagoides demidoff
AGAATTAAGTTGTATCTTTCGTTTGAGAGCTGTGGATTAGTTTCATAAAAAGGCTGTGTACATTGGATACTTTTTCTTCCATTCCTGAGATACTTTGCTAAGAAGAACATTTTCCAGTTCCATCCATGTAAGCATGAAGGAGGTAAAGTCTCATTTTTCTTTAGGGCTGTATAGTATTCCATGGTGTACATATATCACAGTTTATTGATCCATTCGTGGATTGATGGACACTTGGGCTTCTTCCATGATCTGGCAATTATGAATTGGGCTACAATAAACATTCTGATACAAACATCTTTATTGTAATGTGGTTTTTTATCTTCTGGGTATACTCTGGTTTCTCTTCACAGGGTTTTAATCTCCTCTCATCCTAGAGGAGTGATTGGCCATGCATCAATATCTTAACCAATAACCTCCACTCAAACCAATGTACCCCCGGACTTCACAGCCAGATTCCAGGTACTGAATTTCTAACTGAGCCTTAGATGTAGGAATTTTCTAAGCCAGAACTTATAAGCCAAATCAGGGGATTTCTGAGGTAGGACTAGCCACAGACAAATTTGGGCAGGGAACTCTTTTCAGGGGTGGGGGACACACCTTGGTAAATGTGGCTTAAGGGCACTAGCCTGTCTTCATGGCTTAAGGAGGCAGCACCATATGGCCCACACTAGTGTTTTGTGATCCTTCTGTTTATAAAGCATCTCTGGGCATTTCCCCCATCCTACAAGTCTCCTCATCTTCCCCTAGATGGAGACTAGCATTGCTGTTGTCCACTCCATTGCATAGATGAGGGAAGGTGGAGAGGTCGCTGGAATGGAATCATGAGACATGCTTTGAGACCCTTCTCTACCAGTTGCTATGTGTGGGTAGCGTTTTCTGAAATAAGAATATCTATCTTACAAGAATACTGACAGGATGAATGAAAATAGATATTAGAGAACTGTGTAAAACCCATCGCTCTGATAGGCATTTACAGTATCACATGGAGTTCTCAGCGCTTTCTGCATGAAATTTAATGTAGTCCTCACAATAACCTCACAGAGTTTATTATTATGATCCTCATTTTGTGGAGAAGGAAACTACAGTTCAGCAATTTTAGGAAATTTGCCCAAATTTACACCTAGAGTGATAGTCAGAAAACTTAAACTTGGAGCCAAACCCCAAAGCCCCCATTCTCTGCCTTTTTAATGCTAAGAGTTAAGATGCTAATGCTAAAAGAATAAAAAAGGGCTCGGCGCCTGTAGCTCAACCGGCTAAGGCACCAGCCACATACACCTAAGGTGGCGGGTTCGAATCCAGCCTGGACCCGCCAGACAACAATGACCACTGCAACCAAAAAATGGCCGGGCGTTGTGGTGGGCGCCTGTGGTCCCAGCTACTTGGGAGGCTGAGGCAGGAGACTCTCTTGAGCCCAGGAGTTGGAGGTTGCTGTGAGCTGTAATGCCACGGCACTCTACCCAGGGGGAAACCTTGAGGCTCTGTCTCAAAAAAAAAAAAAAGAATAAAAAAGAAAGTCTACCTCTCATGCGAAAACAAAAAAATGAAAAAGATACTAGTTCTAAGTTATGTTGTATGTTGTTCCATACAATAAAGATTAACAGAATCACTGTTCATCTTTAAAGTTAAAAGAAGTAACTTGGAATCGAAAGAACTATGTGCAAAGGTTGCTTCCATGAGTTAGTGGTGCAGCAAATCTCTTTCCTGTCTCATTTTCATCTGCTGGAACACAGGGGAAATTGCCACCTATTTTCCAAGGCTATTGCAAGACATAAATTGACCTAGAATATGCTAAAGCAGCTACAAGAGCGTCTGGCTCTTGGCAGACACTCAATAAATATAGCTGAATGAGATCCTCCATAGCTTATAATCTAACAATGACACATGCGAACATGCGGCAGATACACTGATTTTTTAACACTGAGCCTATCATGGGTAAAGACTTTAGTGCACGTTCTTCCCAATTGCATTTTGACAATAAGGTGGTTCAGACTGAGAGTAAGGGAGAAGCAGGCACAACAACCTAGGGCTACACAATCTCCTGGCCACACAGCCCAGGTCAATTCCATTAACCAGCTTCAGACCCTTGGGAACTTCACTTAGCCTCTCTCTGCCTGCTCTCTCATCTGTAAAATGACAGGTGGTTGTGTTTTGTAAGGTTCACAAGGGTTAACATATGCAAAGCACATAGAGTGAGGGGCACGTATGTAAGCTTCCCCCTCCCCTGCTGTCTCTCCCTCCTCTTGAACACTTATAAATGCCAAAGAAGGGTTTGGATAACTTTCCAACTTTGGTATTTTTCTGTGTGTAGGTTTTATCTCCCCTTCTAGATCTAAGCAACTTGAAAGCACGATGCTGTCTGATACGGCCCACACGGACTCACACTAAAGTAAGCTCTCCATAACTGTTTGCAGAATTATGAAGAAGCCCATGAACATCCTGGGGGTCCAGTTCTGAGGGGGCCCCAGGCTTGGATGTTCCCCCATCTGTGCAACCCCATGGCTGGGCTCTTTCACTGCATGGAGGCTCCTGTGGTATCCTGGCTACAGAGGTCCCAAGAAGAGTACAGGTGCTCTGAAGAGGACAACTGAGGCCATAGGGGTCCAGCTACCACTCCTTACAACCCTTTAGTTGGTCCACTTGCACTTGAGTCCACAGATCTCACCCAAGAGTCTGGCTGATTAAAGGCTCAAACACATTGTGATGTAGGGAAGAGCCACCTCCTCCCCACCTCTACTCCATCTGAAAGGCCACCATCTACCTCTAGGCACCCTCTGAGACACACCTCAGGAGGATGTGCACACTAAGCCATGAGTAAGAAGCCCTGTGCAGAGCAGGCCAGGAAGAGTGATCAGGGCTCCAGGGGACTAGGATGGAGGAAGGAGCAAACTTGCAGAGCCTGGGAAGCCTGATTTCTCTCTCCTCTCCAGGGCCCTGGCAGTTAGGGTCCAGCTTACAGGATACTGATGGGAAGGAGCCTCAGAGACCCTGAGTGTCCAACCTTCCTAGAGAAATGACCAGAAATGGCAGACAGTGCTATTCTCACATCTGTTCTGGGATCATTCCTCACTCCTGTCTTTTCATTCTCTCCCCAACCCCCTTCCACTCACATTCAACACACGAGCCATCCTTCCGGGAGGCCACCTGGCACAGCCACCCAAACTTGGGCTTTGGGAACAATCAGACCTGATTTCAAATGTAGACTCTGCCAATTGCTGTGTGCGTGATGTTGGCCAAGTTCTCTAACCTCTCTGGGCTTCAGCTTCCAATATTAATAATGTTACTATTCCAATTTGACTAATTTCACAATATTGAAATTGATGCGAATTAACCATGTTAAGTCTTCAATGGTGACTAGCATGTAGTAAGTGATCAGTTAATTATTATTGGGTCTGGACATACTCTATACTTCCTCTTTCCCACTGAGAGCCAGCTAGAGTCACAACATCCAGGCAGCCCAGGGTGAGGGCAAGAAATCTGGAGGACAGTCCCTCCTCTTGTCTGGGTGACCTGGTGGAGGAGGGCCAAGGAGAGTTACAGGCTTAGTTTTCAACTGCGCCTCAATTCTGGATGTACTGAGCAAAGGTATTTGCCAAGGAGGCTGAGCCATCCTCATGCCCTGAATCTATCCCCTCTGAATTAACTCTCTCTCCTCTCCCCATTCCCTGCTAGTTTTCTCTAGGAAAGGCTCTGGGGTATGAGTAGAAAGATTGGATGCGCCACTGGGGAAAGAAACACAAGAAACATTCCAAGTCTGATAGCAGTAATAATGACCATAGGAAAACTCTGCGAGGGTCAACCTACTCTATGCCTGGCATGTTGTGTGCCTATTACTTCATTTCATGGTCACAGCCCTGAGAGAGAAGTGCCCTTATCATTTCATTTTGTAGATGAAGAAACTGAGGCTCAGAGAGATCCAAAAACTTGGCCAAGATTACTAGGTTAATAAGTAGGAAAATGGGATTTGAAGTTAGTCTGATGTAAAGACCCACCCACCATGAGCCTAATACCTTTTCAAATGCTTTAACGTAAATAATTTCTAATCCTCACGACAACTTGATGAGTTGGATATTCTTTTATTTTTCCACTAAGAAAACAAAGTTGAGAGGATAAGTGACTTGCCCAAAGTGACGCAGCTGATAGCTGTGGATCCAAGGTCTAGATCCAAAGCCTGTGTATTTCTTCCATTCCACTCAACATCAGTGCCTCCAATTCAGCAGAGCTTAGGAAGGGGACTCAGAAGGGAAGGAAAAAACAATGTTAGGGTGTGGTTGGCACTTTCCCATAAGGTGCCTCATTTAATCCTCTCAACTACTCCATCAATAGGGAACAATTAGCCCCAAGAAGAAAACCAGACTCAGAGAAGTTAAGTGACTTCCCCAAGATCACAAGCAGTAAACTTAGGATGTATATTGACTGTTGCCTCCCCAGGACTCGCTCTTTCTATTGGGTGTACCACCCACAACACACCATCTGCTGGCTTTGCAATTTTTCTGTGCTCCCAGCCCCAAATCAATTTCCTGCCTGCTCTGTGCTCCAGGAGACTGATTTCTATGGATGGTCTCACAGAGCTCTCTTGTCCTCTGCCTTCCATTTTGAGAAGAGGAAACTTTGGCAGAAGATCAAAGGCCAGGAGGGAAAGAGATCAGGTATTTGTTCTCCCTTCTTCCCTGCCCTGTTTAATTCTATGACTGTAGCTCCTTCTGGGCAGCCCCCTCCTCCAGACTCTTTCTGGGTCCTGAAAGCACCATTTTTTCCATGCACATCTTCAGACCTAGGGGTAGGAGTAGCTTCTTGCTATTCCATCCCCTGGCTATCTCCATGTTCCTTGCTGATCCCCTTAACCTTGCCACACTTCTGGAAATAGTCCTTTCACCCAGTTACCTTCATAATCCCAGTTGAGTGTCCTTCTGTTTCCCTCTGGGACCTGATAAAGCTTCTTAACATTCATCTGAAGCTTCTTCTCTTGGAGCTACTTAGAAGGAAAGTCAATGGCTTCTTTGCTGGTCAAATAGGTCCAAATCTTTCCCAAAGTAATTAGTGGCTAGATGGGACAGTGGTCAGGGACTGGGAGCTTACATTTGGTGCTATTCTTGCCTCTGTCTCTCTGGAATTGCAGAGTGGGGCAACTCAGCCTTTCCAGGCACAATGCTCCATGTTCACTATGTGGAGTTAGAATAAAGGTTCTCTCTGTCCCCTCCCAACCCTAACACCCCAGGCCTGTGAGCTGACACCACAGAGTTTAAGGGACTCACTGGCCCTGCATCACAAAGCAGTATCATGAGAACTTGAACTCCTGTATCTTAAACCAGTTACTGCTTCTCTGCTTTACTCTGGAGTATTTCCTTCACAGGTCAATAAATATTTCATCAGTGGTGACTCAATATAATTACCCCCATGTCCCCACCTTCACATCCATCTTACCACCCAGACTGCTTACCATCTAAAGACCATCACAACTCACTCTTTGACTTATTGTTATCATTTCCCCAGGTCCCTGTCCTGTTACTGTCCCTGGCTGTTCTCACAGGAGAGAGCTGGTTGAAAGTTACCGTTCTCAGATGTGAATGGGAGAAGCTATGGAAAGGAAAAAGAATGATCTTCAGGCAGTGAGGGCAAGAGGAGCTGCTTCTCCCACCTGAATAAACACTAAGAGAAGATGGACATGAGGCTCTTGGAGATCAGCTATCTGCTTAGAGAGAAACACCTATATGCTGATTAAGCACATAGTCCATTCTAGAAAGCATGGTCCTTGAAAGAGCTGGTTTTTGCACTGGGCTATGAAAGTTAAACTGCTTTCTGCTCCCAACCCATCTATCCCACTTGGTGGATTTGGGGAAAGCGATAGAGAGAGAGAGGAGGAAGGAGCCAAGGAGCATGGCAGGGACGGGAGAAGGTAAAGCATGGGAGGACATGGTTGGGGGTCATGCCCTTGACATGCTTTGGTGGGCTGTGCAGGGGCTGGAGAGGTGGGCACAGGATGCCCGGCCCAGCACAGGCACTGTGTACAGAAGGGAATGAAGCTACCTCATTGCCCATCCACGTCTCCCTCAAACACTCTTTGCTATTTAAATATTAGGAGAAGGTGGAGAAGAGAACCCCCCAGAAGCTCAGCTAGGAAGCTCACAGGAGAAAGTGATGTGATTGGAAACAGCCTGGACCCAGGCCAGGGAGGAGCAGGAGGAGAGGAGATCAATCAGTGCTCCTGGCCTCCAGGGGAAGGAAGGAAAAAGGAACACAGCAGCTGGCTGGGCTGTGACGCAGACTGGTCTAAGGGTAGGGCCTGGAGGGAGAAGCTACTGGCAGAGGGCAAATGGGGTGAAATGAGCAGGGGAGCAGAGCTTCAGGTGACAGAGGGGAAGGACGCACTGTTTCTCCATTTCCCTTTGGGACTTTGCTATTTAATTTAGTAATTCCTGGCCATGGGGCAACGCAGAATTTCTCTGGCTTGCATTAGAGATGTCATTTAATTGCCTTAAGATTTTGGGCGGTGCCTTTGGCTCAGTGAGTAGGGTGCCAGCCCCATATACAGAGGGTGGTGGGTTTGAACCCGGCCCTGGCAAAACTGCATCAAAAAAATAGCCGGGCATTGTGGCAGGCACCTGTAGTCCCAGCTACTCAGAAGGCTGAGGCAAGAGAATCGGCTAAGCCCAAGAGCTGGAGGTTGCTGTGAGCTGTGACGCCATGGCACTCTACTGAGGGTGACAAAATAAGACTCTATCTTAAAAAAAAAAAGATTTTATTTGGAGCTTTTCCTTCTAAATTTCTTCAAGTGGCTCAGCTTTGCACTGCCATGTTACGGTGTCTTGTTTTCTGTGGCACCTAATGTCCCAGGGGTCCAGAGGAGACAACTTTCTCAAAGCCTCTGGGCAGGTGCCTCACTCCAAAAGCCGAGGCCAGGCCTGGGAAGGCCCACTCCGGGCTGAGATGTGAGAACCACCCACTCACCTATTCCCTCCTTCCTAGAACACAAAACTCTCAGATAGTGTCTGAGAGGCCATAAAACGAAGAGCTAATAGTAATTCCACAGAAGAACACAGACCCTTCTTTACTGCATGGATTTAAAATGTAGACTCTGAAGAAGGTAAATTGTCTTGCTAGCTCAGGGTGAATTTGTTTGTCAGGCAGCTTTTCTCCTCTAAGAAAGATGCCAATCTGATTGCACCTGTAATTACTTGGAACTGTTCCCCCCTCTGAAATATTAAACATGCCACTCTTAGGCTATAAATCTGCCCTTTCAGCTTTTCCCTGAATCCATCATTCTTCCTCAAACCTGTTAACCCTCAACCTGAATCTGTCAGTCTCTCTTGATCCCCCGTCTTTCCCACCTTGGTCTCCACTCTGTGGTTGGTCATTTCATTTGACCTTCATCAGCCTCTTGTGTCTGGCCATGTGTTAGTTTCCTGGGGCTGCCATAACAAAGTATCACAAACTGAAGAACTTAAAAACATGGGAGATCGGCACCTGTGGCTCCAGTGAGTAGGGTGCTGGCCCCATATACCAAGGGTGGCGGGTTCAACCTGGACCCTGGCCAAACTGCAACAAAAAAATAGCCGGGTGTTGGGGTGGCACCTGTGGCTCAAAGGAGTAGGGAGCTGACCCCATAAGCCGGAGGTGGTGGGTTTAAGCCTAGCCCTGGCCAAAAACTGCAACAACAACAACAACAACAAAAAGCCAGGCGTTGTGGTGGGTGCCTGTAGTCCCAGCTACTCTGGAGGCTGAGGCAAGAGAATTGCCCAAGCCCAGGAGCTGGAGGTTGCTGTGAGCTGTGACACTACAGCACTCTACAGAGGGTCATAAAGTGAGATTCTGTCTGTATAAAAAAAAATGAGATATTTATTCTCCTACAGTTCTGGAAGCTGAAAGTCCAAAATCAAGGTTTGGCAGGGCCGCATTCCTTCTGAAGGCTCTAGGGGAGACTTTTTTCCTTGCCTCTTCCAGCTGCTGGGGTCACCTGGCATCCCTTGGCTTGTGGTGCCTAACTCCAGTCTCTGTGTTCTTCTTCACATGACCTTCTTTCCTGTATGTCTACCTCAGTCTTTTGTCTCTTATCATGCCATCCATCACTGCGTTTAGGGCCCACCCTAATCCAGTAGGAACTCGTCACAATTCTTACCTTAATTATATCTGCAAAGACCCTATTTCCAAAGGAGGTCACATTTCAAGCTTCTGGGTAGGTATGAATTTGAGGAGACACTATTCTTCTCACTATATACCCTTCATTTCCTTCTATTGCACCTGCCTTCAAATCCCTGAACATGGCTGGAGACCACCGTTCAGCATTTTTCTTTGACCTGGGGGCTACTGAGCACATTTCTTGCTCCCCCTGTTCTTTGCTAGCCCCAGGTTCTCCAGCCAGAGGCCTCTTTTCCCATCCCCTCAGGACCCAGCTCCACAGAAATGACTGAGGTCAGGGGGCAGGAACTCCCTCAAATTCCCACCCTGGGGGGCCTACCAATGCACCTATATTTTCACCTTTTCTGCTTTCCTTCCATCCCATTTAAGATGATAGGTGTTTCTCCCCTTCTTGGAGGCTCCTTCTAAGCTCTCACAACACTCGCCTGGTTACAGCAAATTATGACTGTATTTTTCTGTTTCTATACACATGCTGTCTCTCCTCTCATACCACTGGGATGCTTAAAAGCCATCCATCCATTCATGTGCTTATCAAATATGTTTTGAGTGCCTACTGTGCACCAGGCATCATGCTACACTCCGGCCTTACCTCCCACTGACACCATTGTCTTTTCAGAGTTTATAGTGTAGAGTCTCCATAGCTGTCCTATAGGACTTAAATTCTAAAGTTTGCATTCTTAATCTTAACCCTAACCTGGCCTTAACCTACGCCTGACACTTGATTCCCACAGCCCCCATCTCCAGCCCAGCCAAACTACCATCTAAATCAAGCTCTGATGCCTCTATGCCGTGTTGCTTGCCCTCTACTCAAAATGTCTCTGCCTCCTGTCTGTCCGGGAAATTCCTAGTCATTTTCAAGATTCAGTTCCAAGGTTACCACCTCTGGGAGACCTCCTTGCTAATCCTGTCCTGGAGCCCCTCTTTTTTTGCCACATAAATCTCACATTGTGTGAGTCATGCTGCCTTATAATGATTTGTTTATGTGTTTGCCTCTTTTTCCCTTTGAAAGCCAAGGACAATATTTTATTCATTTTTATATCCTCCAAATCTGGCATAATGTGCATGTTTAATAAATGTTGAAGGGTTTAATGAAAGAGGCGGTGGAAGACCTCAATTCAACTGAGCGTTGAATCTGCCCGGAAGAGCTGGACATTCTTCACCTTATTCTGTCCCCTGCACCTGACGTAACTGTGTGTTCCAGGCTACCTGCCACCGAGGAGCATTAGATAGGAGCATCAGAAGAGTTATGGGCTGAATTGTGTTGCTCCCAAAGTCATAATTTGAAGTCCCAACCCCCTAATACCTCAGAATATGGTCTTATTTGGAAGTAGGGTTAAATGTAATTAGCTAAGACAAGGTCATATTAAAGTAGGTTGGGCCCCTACTCCAATATGACTGGTGTGCTCATAAAGGGGGAAATGTGGGCACAGACACCCTACCAGGGAGAACTGAGATCAGGAGGAAGCTTCTACTTGCCAAGGAACACCAATGCTCACCAGCAAACCACCAGAAATAAGGGGAGAGGCAATGGAATGGGTTCTTTCTCCTAGCCCTCAGGAGGAACAACCCTGCTGATGCCTTGATCTTGGACTTCCAGCCTCCATAACTGGGGGACAACAAATTTCTATTATTTAAACCATTCAATTTGTGGCACTTTGTTACAGCTCTCTAGAAACTAATACAGGAGCTTAAAAGGCTCCAAGAAAACTATACATTTGGTCCACAGCATAGCCTCGTCGTTCAGAGCCACTGCCAACAGATTCCCTCACAAGTGATCAAACGGTTTCCTCAGCTGTTACTATCCTCCTGTAAAGATGAAAACAATGGAAGGAATTGGGTTTATGGCTTTCCCTGTTTTGTTTTGATTTTTTCCCAGTGGGCAGAGGTAGATTTCAGTTTTGGTCTAATTACTGCCACGTCAGGCTGCCTTAAGGCAAAAGTCTAAAATATTACATGGTTTGTGAAATTATCACAAAGGACAGTGGAGGGTTAGTTTTCACCTAAAGAGCCCCACCTCTGTGACTTTAGCCCATTGTTGGCTCAAAGAAGCTTCTCCGGAGCCCTATATAACACTGTTTTTGAGGTCCTCAAAGAGCATGGGACTGCTGGGCCACTGGAGCTCCTGGGACCACTCATTTGCCCACCCTACCCCATGCTGAGGGCCGGGGGAGCGGAACTGACCTGGGCTGCTGTCACTATCCCTCCATTAAAGTCTTGGTAGAGGAGTTCCCCCTCAGGGTGGCCATTTCCCTGCTATTGGCCTCAGGGTCACATCTCATCAGGAAACTCCACCATTCCATCAGGCCCAGGGACACTCCCCACCTTGGGATCTCCTTTTTAAAGCTGCCACCTCCCAATGTCATCCCCCAGGACTCTCCTACCCACCCCAGTGGTTGCAAAGGGAGCTGGCATCTCCAGTGGCTCCTTCCGTCCTGCTGCTAAAGACAGGCACACAGACCATTTTCCTTTTAGGAGTTTACTGTGGATCACTGTGAGGGAAGTAGACAGGGGCTGATAAAAGTAACAACTTTTCATACTCTTTCCCGCGGGTTCTGATTTTTTTACGTGGCTGATAACAGCAATCTTCCCTACTTGGGAATCTTAGTTTTACTCCTTAGTGTGGAAATCATAAACTCCACCTCCCTTCCTGATCCCTGCTTGCTTCAGAGTGGGAGCTGCCGCCTCTGCACTTGCCTTGCAGGGGAATTCTCTCTGCCGTTCATAGAGTGGCTTGGTGCTGTTCTCTAGATGGTGAGTGAGTTCCTACTCTCACAGACTGGATTCATTCTTTTCTTGAGACAGTGGGGTGTTATGAAGTCAGAAGGCTCATTGGGTTTTGCCACTTTGCTTGGGTCTACTTCCCCTTTGACCTTTTGCCATGGTCTGATGCAGTAGGAAAGCCATTGCCAGAAACAGAGCAGATCCAGGTGCTGTGCTTCTTGAACTTCCCAGCCTGCAGACCTGTGAGCTAAGTAAATATCTTTATATATATATAATTACCCAGGTCTATTACAGCAACACAAAATAGACTAAGATAGTCTCTTAGAGGTTTAGCAATGTCAAGTCAATGCCTCTTGAACCTGAACAACTATGAGCATGCTTATAAATTCAATGTCTGGAACTGCAAAGCTGAGCAAGAGCCATCCCCTTGTCCACAGCCACCCTGTGAAAGTGCTCCCCACCCCCCACAGATGTCTGTAATGAGATCCCTCCATCCTCCAGCCTCTGACCTCATGCCTCTCAAGCAGAATGCTGTTCACAGGTCACTTCAGTGGGATCACAGAGCTTTTTTAACAAGGGGGCCCCCAAATAACACAGGCTTATGGAAGAGAGCAGTGTCACAGAGACTCAAGCACGTCAAGGTACAGGGAGCACAAACAAAGAAAAGCTCTCATCTTTTTTTCCTTCCTGTGTTCAGACACGGGTGGACATTGCTCCTCCCCTAAAAAGGGAAGGAAGCAGTGAGGCAACAGGGACAGCCAGAGTTTGGGGACAGAGAAGAATGGGCACACTGGAGGCTGTCCTTCACCGAGGGAGATGTCACCATGGCCAGGGCGGAGCCCTCCAGCTCCACTCAAGGGATGACATTTTCCTTTTCTCTCTTTCTCCCCTTGGGATCAGGAGAATGATTGAGATAATTTACCATTTAATGTGGGCAGATGGCTTAATTAAGCTAAAGAGGAAGGCATTCACAGTGGCTCTGAGTGTGTGAATGACTCGGGTATGGGACCCTGGGAGCCACTTGCCAGATGTGCCCTCCTTTGCCTTGTCTCCTGACTGGTCCCGAGGTGCCAGGTTGCCCACTGGGTATCCTGCTTGCTTGGGAATTCAGGAGCCTGGTGCTGGCTGCAGCCTCTTCCAGAGCAGCCTGGGCAGGCCCTGGCTCACACATTGAGAAATGCCTCTTGTTCTGTGACCAGTCTCCAGGTCTAGGGACAGCAGCAACAGCGGAAGCCACCATTACTGGACCCTCCCCAAGACTGGCTGGATTTGGGGTGGCCAGTCAGCCAGGGATTGCAGCCCAGTCCCTGCCCCCAGGGAGCTCATGGTTGGGTGAGGGTACTAAACTCCTGGTCCACTACAGGCAGGCCCTGAAAAGTTCTAGTCCTTCTACAATTTATAGATGAGCAAACTGTTGCCTACACAGGGAAAGCCACTGGTCCAGACAGTGGAAGCTACTGTTCAGCATGAGCATCCGGAGATGGACAAGAGCCAGCTTCCCAGTGCCTATGCTGTGAGTAGATGCACATGTGTGCAGGTGTGGATACGTGTGTTTGCATGTTCACGTGCACATGTATTTGCACGTCCGCGTGTGTGCACATGTGTTCGCATGTCTGTGTGTGTGCATGTTTTCAGACACAGAAAGGAAAAACTTCTCTAGTTCCTCTTCCCTCCTCTAGGCCCCTTTCCTGTCTTCCTCAATTAATGGATTCCTGCCTGAAGGCCAGATCCTTCCCCATCTCCATGTTTATGTCAAACAGGCACTGAGTTTCCAGGTTTCATTCATTCTAAGCCCAGAGCCTCAGACCCTTCGGGGACTGGCCTCAGGGGGCGGCCCCACATCATTTCCAGGGTGAATTCTACTTCCACAGCTCATTAACCTATCCTATCTGCAGTTGGCAAGTCTGGGAGGAAAAACCAACAACAAACCACCCTCTTCTCAGTTCTGCCTCTTTGCTCCAAACACCTTAAAATGATTGCTTTGGCCCAGAGCCAGGGATGTGATGAAGTTTTCCAAACTACAAGGCAACATTTCTTGGCACGTTAGCTTTGTTACTTTGCTGGTCCAGAAGCCCCTCGCCGCCACTGCCAAAAGCCTAAATCTGCTGGCCTCTATCTCCCTTACCCCGGCCCCAGGGGGGATCTGAGTGCTTTCAGGAGGACGCTTGGCCCTGTCCTCAGGGTTGCAGCTGTTGGCTTCAGAGAGGCTCAGTGGAGTGAAGATCACTGGACAGCTCTGGGCAACGAGTACTATACAGCAGCTTGGGCTGTGTGGGGCCAGGAATTTCCACTAGGGATAGTAGGGCAGTGGCCAGGCAGAGTGGATGGTTAAGTCCGGAAAGAGCAGGGAGAGGGCCAGGATTAGTGGATAGAATTGCTGTATAAAAAATAGGATAATCAAATACGAATTTGGGATAAATAACAAATAATTTTTTTAATGTAAGTATGCCCTGTGGAATATTTGGGACATACATGTACTAAAAATTTATTTGTTATTTGCAATGCAAAGTTAACTGGCCATCTGTACTTTTATTTGCTAAACCTGGTAACCCTAATGTTGGGGGAGAGAATCAGGACATGGTGGAGCAGTGGGCTGGGGACCATGGGGTAGTAGACCAGAACTATATCTACCCTGGCTGCCTAAGTTGGGCTCCTTCCCTCAGGGGTTTCCCGGAGTTGGGTGCTGAGGACTTATTTCCTATCTAAGCCTTCCCTAAAGTCTCAGGCTCTCTGCTTCTCCCCGCTCACAAACCGCCTCCACCCCTGCCCTTGGGGTTTCTCTCCTCAAACTTGGCAGAGAGGCGGAGCACAATCTCCCCTTACCCTGCAGCCATCAAGCACAAGCACTTACTCTTTCTGCCTTAAGAGAGTATGCACTCCAGAGTTGGAAGCACGCTGCCTGGGCGCAAATCTGAGCATAGTCACCCACTAGCTGTGCATCTGGGCATGTAATTAACCACTCTGTGCCTCGGTGTCTCAGAAATGGGGCAAGAAGAGAGCCATCTTTTTGTGATCATTTTGTGGGTCAATGTTTGTAAAGTGGTTGGAACACAGTACTCAGTAAACAATAGCTTTAGATCTCACAGGGAACCAGGAAAGGGATTATAAAAAATAATAAACATGGGGAAGTGACACAAGTACTAGATTCTTTCAAAGCTTTCACTTACAGCCATTACCCCTCCTTTAGAAATGATGGAAACCCATCAGCTCTGCATTCGCCTTTTATATCTGAGAATCGCACTTACTAAATCACCTTTCTTCTTTTAAATCTCTTCTTCCCTAGGACTACTTCGTCTGGTATTTGTGCAGATGACAAGGTATGAATTGGGGTCTGTTCACCCTTTAGAGCCAAGGGGGGCAAAGGGCATCTCATGGAACCCACAAGCTGGAGGGGTTGTTCATTCATCCAGTGGATTTTTATTGAGCTTCTCCTGCATATACTGGTGTAGACTAGTGAATGAAACAGAACTTGTCCTTTCCTCATGGAACTTATAATCTAGTTGAAGACTTCATCTCATTTCCTTTCCCACCCATGCCAGCTTCACATGGATGGTTCAGAAAATGCCATCACTAACCAACTGGAAGTGGCTATGTGGAGAGCCATGTTAAGCCATGCTTTAGGTCAATGGGGGATTGTTTTGTAATTGATCAGCAATGTCCTCCATTGCAGGAAACAGTGGAACAGTTGCTCCTCTGATGGGCATATTGGGTCTTTCCTTGCATTCAAGGACATAAAAGCCCCATGGCTTGAATCATGAAGTTCTCTGTAAGATTACAAGTCTAAGCTGGGGTTAGTGGTGGTGGTGGTGAGAATTTGAGTCCTGCTCTGGGGAAGTGAAGGTGAATCTTCAGAGCTGGCATACCTAAGTCCCAAAGGAGGAAAGCAATAGACATGAGACAGTGAAGAAAGATTGCAGCTGGGCCCCTGACATGCTGACAGGCATGCTGACAGATGAGAACAGAGTTCACCAGATAATGAGACAAACCTGGCAGTGTGAAAAGCCCAGTGACAGGTGATAACCTAGCAGACAGATGGAGTGATGCCATTGTGGACTCTGTCCCCACTTCCATCAAGCTTCTCTAATTGGGAAAGCTTTCCTTGATGATAGATGTTCTGCTGACCCTGGCCATGGCAGATAACACGGCAGTGGATGGCCCTGGGTCTGCTTGGCATGGAAATGAGCTCAGGAGGTCACAGAAGCAAGATGCCCTCCTGGTGCCCTGAAACAGGTGCCCTGAGATTTGCCACCAAAGCTCAGAGATCCTATGTGGGTTTTTAACATTCATGCAAAAAGGAAGGTATTTTTATAGCTTAAAGGGAACTTAGAGATCAGCAACTTCAGGCTTTCTCAACCTTGGTATAATTTACATGTTAAGCCAAATGCTTTTTTGTCACTCAGCACACAGAGCTTGTGCACTGCAGGATATTTAGGAGCACGGGTAGATGATAAGGGCACCACACACTCCCTCACATTGTTACAACCCCAAATATTCCAAATGTTGCCAAATATCCCTTAGGGAGCAAAACACCCTCTGTTGAAAAACACTGACTCAAATCATCTCAATATATGGATAAAGAAACCAAGGTCCATGCTTGGTACCCATAGCACAGTGGTTACGGTGCCAGCCACATACACCAAACTTAGCCTGGGCCAGCTAACCAACAATAACAACTGCAACAAAAAATAGCCAGGTGTTGTGACCAGTGCCTGTAGTCCCAGCTACTTGGGAGCTTGAGGCAAGAGAATTGCTTGAGCCCAAGACTTGGAGGTTGCTGTGAGCTGTGATGCCATAGCACTCCACCGAGGGTGAAAAAGTGAGACTGTCTCAAAAAAAAAAAAAAAAAAAAAAAAAAGAAAAGAAAAAGAAAAAAGAAACCAAGGTCCAATAAATAAACAAATAAATGAGTACAAAATTTAAAAAACTGAAGTCCAAAAAGGTGACCTGATCAAGTAATATTTGGTATGCTATTTGGTGACTTTTTCCATACAAAGAAAGAATCTTATGAATATATAGCTGGTATGATCATAAAACTTATAATACAGCTGTACAAAAACTTTCAGAGTTAGCCTACATTTAATTAGAGAGGGGCTCTGCTTCTGTCCCCTGTCTTGAAGCTGTTGGGTCTAGGGCTTTTTTTTTTTTTTTTTTTTGAGACAGAGTCTCACTTTGTCACCCTTGGTAGAATGCCATGGTGTCACAGTTCATAGCAACCTCAAACTCTTGGGATTAAGTGATTCTTTTGCCTCAGTCTTCCAATTAGCTGGGATTACAGGCGCCCATCACAATGTCCAGCTATTTTTTTTAGAGATAGGGTCTCATTCAGGTTCAGGCTGGTCTCGAACCCATGAGCTCAGGGAATCCACCCGCCTCAGCCTCCCAGTAGGTCTAGGGCCTTTCATAATGCTGCTTCCCACTTAGACATTCCTGTGATCTGGTTTAGAACAAAATGTACCAGGCTTTGGAGATGGCAGCAGTGTCACTGTCAGCTCCCATGAGAGTGCTGCTGACTTGAATGTCAGACTCAGACTTTATTGGTCTTGGTTCACTGAAGGGGGATGAAGGGCCTAGGTTTCTTCTGGCGGGGAAAAACTTCAGGGTTGGTAGCACACGAGCTACCTCAAGGACAGATAAGGTGACAATAAGAAATGTGGTAGGTTGCCTATTTCACCAATAAACCTGATTTTCTTTTTCCTTAAAGAAAAAAACATCCCACTGTTAATTTCATGGAGCCCAGGGTTGCCCCGGCATTAAAAGCAGCACAGGGAATAGCATTACATTTCTATTATCTCCCTAATGTGGGCAGAGACTGCTCCCACTATGAGATTTCACATTTCCAGCTAAAAAGCTAGCAATTTCAAAAGCATTTTGCTGGCCATGAACATTTTCAATGATATGCGTCCTTTCTTGACTTCATTTATAATATCACCCCTATCAAGTAAGCCTAAGTCCCTGTGATTACTGAAACAGTGAAAGGAGATGGCTAAGTTTAGATTTCACCAGCATGTAGAGTGGTAGGAACCAAGGTTTTAGAAGAAAAGGACAGCTGACAGGTCCTTTGTAATTTCTTAAAACTTGACTCTCAAATGAATCTATGGGCTATATTGGTAAATTCATATGACATAGGTCTTAGCACTATTAAGAACTTTTAGGAGAGAAGTGTTATCAACTTACTTTTTCAGTTTTCCTCCAAAGGGCCATGCTTGTCAGTCTTTAGTTTGTTTTTGGCATGGTGACATGATGCAATATTCCTGCATGAGATACAGTAGCTTAGATACTACTAAGCTACTGGAATTACTGTCCTAATTACTTAGTAGTATCTAAGCTACTGTATCTCATGCAGGAATACTGTGGAATTACTGTCCTAAGCTGGTAGGACATTTATTTCCAGGATGTGTTAAATACAAAATGTCCTGCTCTCTCTTGTATTTAGATGTGCCATAGGACTAACGCATGCTGACTAGCCTCCGAAGAGATTGACGGTAAATCAGAATTGTTATGAGAAGTATAACTCAAATAGCCTGGAATCAGGATTGGGCTAGATGGTATTGAGGCAGAAGGTGGGGCATGGGAGGCTGGTTTATGCTTTTGTTTGTTTGTTTGTTTGTTTGAGACAGAGTCTCACTCTGTTGCCCTGGGGTAGAGTGCCATGGCATCATCATAGCCCATAGCAACCTCAAATTCTTGGTCTCAAACAATCCTCCTGTCTCAGCTTCCCAAGTAGTTGACTCTACAGGTGCCTGCCACAAGGCTTATTTTTCTACTTTTAGTAGAGACAGGGTCTTGCTCTTGCTCAGGCTGGTCTTGAACCACTAAGCTCAAATGATCGCCTATCTTGGCCTCCCAGAGTCCCAGGATTAGAGGTGTGAGCCACCGCGCTCGGCCTTGGTTTATGTTTTTAATGGTTACTATATTGTACCATAGAAGCCAGGTACCTACATCTCCACTCCAGAAAAATTTCTGCCAAGGAGTCCAGGTAAGGGCCTCCTCTCCTTCTGACAGAGTTAGAAACACTGATATTTCTCTTTTTTTTTTTCCCATTTGGTCCAGGCGTCCTATTTGCCTGGATACCATGAAAATCACTTTTACTCACCTATTCCTCATGTATAAAAGTCACAAAGCACACATTCATTTTTAATGACATTTTAGTCCTAAGGCAGTACCTCATGTTCTTGGGTTGGTCATAGAGTGTTTCAGGTCCTCTCCAAATCAGTACAGACTCTCAAGTGTGGGTCACTCCTCTTGAAAACTCATAGTATTCAAGGATTGAATTCTGCAACCAGCTCTACTCCCAGGTGAGGGGCTTTATCTATAAGTCCCACGGCACCTCCCTTGGACACTAATCACCCACACCCTGTGCGTCTGTGCTTTGAGTTCTTCCTCTAAAATGGAGTGGAGTGGTTTCACCTACATTTCTCAATCTTCCCTGGCCTCCTCCCGTGATCAGGAGCACCTATTTCCACAATTTGCTGCTCAGGGCCAGGGTTGCCATCAGTGGACAGTACAAACCCACATCCTAATCCCTCTGTTAAAATTCTTCAGTCGCTCTCTGAGTACTGGGCTCAGCACTAGACTCAGTGGAGGGAAGGAGAGACAGTAACTCAGGACCTAGGTTCTTTCTGGACTCCTTATCTCACAGAAGAGACCTACACAGAGATAACTCTCCTGGAAGAAAGACCATAATCAAATGTTAGTTGCAGTACCAACAAAGGATAAAGTGTCTCCCTCACTAAACCATGAAAAGAAACTGTGTCTATTCTCAGCACCAAGGTGTTTTCTCAGCCACAAGCTCAAGATCAGGCCTTTATCTCGCACAGCAAATGTTTACAGAATGAGTGAAGGAACCAGTTGAGGAAACACAAAGCCTCTTCTCTCTAGGGACCACAGCAAGTCAATGAAAGACACTTGGCAGCTCTAACCATATGCCCTCCTTTGGCTTCTAAGCTCATTTTCTCCAGGAAACTTCATATGCAGTTACAGAGGTGAAGCTTTCTTCCTTCCTCCCTTTGCTCAGCTTTTTAATGGTCTTTTGTTCTGCCAAGGCCAATTGTCATGGGAACTGTGCAGACTTAGGCACCGTGACCAACTCTAGGGCTATCTCTTGGAGATTGGGGAGGGATCTTTTTTTAATAAAAGAAAAGCAGAATACATAAAGATAAAGGCATTTTAGGATGGATTTACTGAATGCAAAGGACAGAAAAACACTCATGCAAGCCAAAATAAAGGAGGTATTTATTATAATGATCTAGTGCAACTCATGGAAATAAAGTACAGCTGAGTCTCTCAGAAATTGAATCTGGGAAATTTGAATTGTTAGGGCTTGAAGGAAAAACTGACTCACTCTCCCTCTTTACCTCTCTCTCTTTCCCTCTCTCTCCCCTGCTCTTCCTTTCTAACTTTGAGACATCTATTCACTTTCCCACATCTCTAATCATGGATTATTATGAATGGTCATGATTATGAGTGGCTAAGTCATCTGTCTCCTCAGGAAAACATAGCACTATTGAATGATTAGGGCAGTCTATTAAAATGTCATTCTCTGCTAAGAGCTTCTGGTTTCACAGTCACACAGTCCTCTTTGAAGTGACCCACAATCCCTCTCTTTGGTTCTCTTTCTCTGAGGCCTCCATGGTGTCTCATCTATTTGCATGTGGGGGCCATTTCCCCGTCTGAAGTTTACTCAAGCTACTCTGCATCCCGTTCCAGCTTGGACTGTGGATGTAATTCCCCATTCACAGTAACCTTTGAACTCTGATTGGGTTCTGGCTCAGCAGCACGGAATTAAAACGAGAGGATAAATCTGATTGGTTGATGACCAGCCAATAGATTGTTCCGTTTAGAGACAGGGCCTGATTTTGGTCTAATCAGCTGTAGCTGGATGGTCACATGGAACAAATATGTCAGCTGAGCCTGTCCTGCAGTAAGGCTTATAGACCAAAACAGATCTCAGAAAGAGACAGCCTGGGCCAGGTACTCAGACCAAAATTAATATGTTAGAGGAGTTTTAAGGTCATCAAAAAGGTCCACTATGTTAGGGAAAATTGTGGCAAGAAGAGGGAACCTATCTGTCTCTCATGGTGTTGGCAATTTAGAGGAATACACGTATAGGGTAATTATGGGTGACAGTGTGTAGCATACGCTTCGGGTCACTCATAGCCCTTTATGTGTAAGCAGAGCCTCCACCTCCTCTACCAGCTGCCTCCCAGAATCATTATACAACTGGCAGCAAGAAGGAATATTCCCAAAGCATGTGGTGGGGGCAGTTTCCTCTCCCGGCCCACACCTCAACCCGCTTCTGCCATACCCTACAGTAGAAACAGCCCCATGTGATTCTCTGCTTCCTGGTGAAACTGGGCCTAAATGTTCCAGGAGCAGCTAACCCACTTTTCATTGCAGTGGTCTTCTAAAGAAGGAAGGAAAGCATTGTCCACTGGTCTGCACTTGCTGTTTAAACTCCTGTGGCCAGAGGCTCCCCAAGTGCAAGTGCTTCAGAGGGGAATGAACAGATGCAGATAGATCTGGGCTCAAATGAGTCTTGCTTCCCATTTTTAACATTTTGCTCTTTAAGAGAAGTATTCTAGACTAGATTTTCCTGATGAACTGCCAGGATTCTGGATTCAAAACTATTCTCCAAAGATTCCAGAGACCTGGGTTCCAGTTTTATCTCTACCGTTAACTAGCCGTGTGACCATGGGGAAGGTCCCTTCCCCACCCCAACCCTCATATTTCTCCTGTAGAAACAGGGAATTTGGACCAGATGATCTCTGAGCTTCCTTTCTTCTTGACCATCTCTTACCCAGCCTTTACCCAACCACATCCCCAGGCCTCAGTTGTGCTCACTTTGGTAGGGATATGCCCTCAACTCACAATATTCCCCCCCTGAAGGGGTTTTGTTTACTGTTGCAATATAGTCCTTAGTCCACAGCAGGGGGCAAAGGATGCCTCAGTCCTCTGAGGGAATGGGAACGCATGGCCCCCTTGTTCTGCTTTACTTCTTTCCCACACACTTCTGCATAGGCAGATGCCTCAGGACCAGGGCACAATGTCCACCTGGTTAGCTCAGCACTTTAGGAGCAGCTGAGGGGCCAGGCAGGCTGGGAAGGTACCCCGCACCAGCCGGCAAAGGAAGATGCCACCACCATTCACTGCAGCATGGTCCCCCATCCAGGTGACGGGTGATTGTGATGTGGCACGTGTACCTCGTTGTAGCTCACTGACATGTCCCTGCCTTCTGTTGCAGATTCGGGGTACCTGGTTCTTGTGACATCTGCTTCTTGGTGGAAGCCGGGGAGGTGTGTGAGGCACTCCAAGTATGAGGCAACTTGGCTCTGGGACCTGCACCCGTGGCCTCAGCAGCCAGTGCCACCAGTTTGGGCCACCTCTGAAGGTTTGGCTTCTCTTTCCTCTTTGCTCATCTCTCCAGGGTGTGAGTGGCAAGGGTAACTGAATGTCCGTGACTCTGGAGAGTCATTCATTGTTTGTTTCCTACCTATTTCTACCTTCCTCCAGAAATGTAGTCTTCCGGACCCCTCGGCTTGCCCCCAATCCCTCGGAAGAGATCCTTGAGGCAGCTTAGTTCAGCCCCTAAATGTCTGCCCCTACTGAAGAGCTGAACTTCCACATCCACGTTCTCTCCCATTGTCCTGGAATGTGTAACTCTGCAGGGGATGGCAGATGCATTGTGGCCAGAGGCTCGGCCAGGGTCTGTGGTCAGGCCCTCGGTCCCTGACCGGCTACAGGCCTCTGGTTCAATGTGGTTGGGTCAGCAGGTCCAGGCCCACCCATAGGTGGTCCCCTTCTTTTTTGCAGCCTTTTGCTTCCCAATACTTAGTGATTTGCCTGTTTTGTTTTGTTTTTTAACACTGCTTGTTCCCTCTTAGAGTTTTATGCTCTCCCTCCAATGAGCAGCTTATCTCCTCACAGAAGCCTGGTAGCCACACGTGGGGACACCTTGCAGGACTTGCAGTGAATGTGTGCATACAGGTTACCAGGCTGCCTCTCTCTACATCCACCCTCAGGTTGTTGGTTACCCTCATCCAACTCCCTAGCTCTGGTCTGAACCTTCCAGAAAGAAACAACTCTGGGCTTCATAATAGTTCCCTCTCAATCTCTGGTATCTCTCCAGTAGCTTGTCCCCTGGGGGATCCATTGGTCATGACCTGGCAGTGGAGGGGAAAGCCCTTTCTGCCCTCAGTTTACTCCCAAAGGAATGATGCTCAGGCAGCCTCTGGAGAGAAAGGGTCTGAGGGCAGCATGACTTTAAGAAGGGGCGAGGACAGGAGTAGAGCAGAAACTGTCCTTGACTAAGGGAAGTTTATTGAACAAGATAATATATGGATGTTGGCTATGGATAATAAATGGATGGTGGCTGCCTGAACATTGAGCCAAAGCTTAAGTCTGTTCACAATACTGAACAAGGGCTTTGAAAATAACTAACAGCCAGCTTTAATAGGGAGTCGTGGTAACCATTGGAGCAGGGGTCTATTGGTTCCCATCAAAGGCAGCTCTGGTTACTGCTAAGATGAAGCTCAAACCTGGCCGCTCATAGGCGTTTTGCCTCATTTCAATGCTAAAAATCACACCCAAGGGTGGAGATTTGACATACTAATGAAACACGTGATGTATAAAGACTCATGATTGCTAAATGGGTAGCTGCCAACAAAAATCCAACTTTACATTCTTTTTTTTTGAGACAGAGTCTTACTACGTTGCCCTGGGTAGAGTGCTGTAGTGTCACAGCTCACAGCAACCTCAAACTCTTGGGCTTAAGCGATTCTCTTGCCTCAGCCTCCTAAGTAGCTGGGACAACAGGAGCCTGCCACAATGCCCAGCTATTTTTTGGTTGCAGTTGTCATTGTTTTAGAAGGCCTGGGACAGATTTGAACCCACCAGTCTCGGTGTATGTGGCTGGCGCCCTACTCGCTGAGCTACAGGTCTGAGCCTCCAACTCTACATTCTATGATTTCAATGCTGACATCAAACTCTCTCTCTGCCTTGTAAAAGTTCTCTAGCTGTTCAGAGAGCCAGTCCAGTTCCTCAACCAGCATGTTCCCCTTTTGTTTGAGCAAGACTTCTCCGCATAAAGCCTTTCCCTTATAAATTTCTTTTCAGTCTTTTTTTTTTCCTTTGAGACAGAGCCTCAAGCCATTGCCCCTGTGTAAAGTGCTGTAGCATCACAGCTCACAGCAACCTCCAACCCCTGGGCTTAAGCGATTCTCCTGCTTCAGCCTCCCAAGTAGCTGGGACTACAGGGGCCTGCTACAATGTCTGCCCATTTTTTTTGGTTGTAGTTGTCATTGCTGTTTGGTAGGCCTGGGCTGGATTAGAACCTGCCAGCTCCGGTGTATGTGGCTGGTGCCTTAGCTGCTTGAGCTACAGGTGCTGAGCCCCTTTTTTCAGTCTTGTGCCAATTTCCATTCACTCAGGAACCAAGAACCGGGAGGTTGGTAACAGGACCTCAGCACTTTTCCAGGTCAGGAGCATGGAGCATCAGTAGCTCAGTCCTCTAGAAACTGCCAGGCCACCTGGAAAGCGTCACTCATTCATTGATGAATATGATAAAGATATACTGAATTTCTATCCTGATAATAGTCCTGTGCAAGAAACATAGAAATAAATCCTATTTCCTGCCACTCAAGGGAAAGAAACACAGAAACAGGTCCTTAAAGTACCACGTGGCCCATCTTTAGGATGGAGGGAGTTTGGGATGGGGAACCTACAATACCTAACGCTGGTAAGGATGTGGAGTGACTGGATCTTTCATACATTGCTGGTGAAAATGCAAAATTATACAGCTACTTTGGAAAACAGTTTGGCAGTTTCTTGAAAGTTAAATATATACTTGCATTACCACTCAAAAATCCCATTCCTAGGTATTTACCCAGGAGAAATGAAAACATATGTCTGCGTGAAAATCTTTACGGGAATGTTTATAGCAGTCTTATTCATAATTGCCCCAGACTGGAAGCTACTCAAATGTCCTTTAGCTGGGGAATGGATACACAAACTGTGGCACATCCCTACTTTGGAATACTACCTAGAGTGAAAAAGGAAGGCACTATTGGGACATGCAGCAACATGGATGATCTCCCAAGGATTATGCTGAATGAAAGAACCCAGACTCCAAATTCTATTTATGTCACATTCCGGAAAAGGCAAAACCCGAGGGGAAAAATAAAACCAACACAGATTGGTGGTTATGAGAGGCTGAGGATGAGGGGTGTTGTAAGTTTCAAAGGTGTGAAAGGTATGTGAGGAACCTTTTGAGGTGATGAACTGTTGTGCATCTTGATTGCAGTGGTGGCTATACACAGCTGCATCTGTCTGTCAAGAATCTTGGACTGAAAAAAAAAAAAAAGAGATTGTGGCCAGGTGCAGTGGCTCATGCCTACAGCTAGGAGCAGAGACTAGAGCTAGACCACTTGGGTTCAAATCCCAGCCCAGCCACTTCTGGCTGCTGTGCTCTTAGGCAAGTTGTTTAACCTTTCCTCTTTTGTAAAGTGGAAATAGTAATAGCACCTACTTCTCAGGGTTGCTGGGAGGACAAAAAAAGCTAGGACATCTCTGGGGCTGCTGGAGTTTTGCCGCAGGCCTCCTGGCACGTTGGGAGGCTGAGGTGAGTTGGGAGGGTCCCTTGAACTCAGGAGTTCAAGACCAGTGTGAGCAACAGCGAGGCCCTTATCTCTAATTAAAAACAAAAAAAAAGTTAGGCTATATTTTACTCTGTATAAATGACACCTTAATAAACCTGAAAAACAAAATATTATGTCATTTAGATACTGAGGTCTAGGAAGGCCTGGGGGATTTGCTTTCTCAGAAGGTGGCTTTTCCTGGGGGTGAGGCATTATGGGAAGTGGGCCAGGGAGGACTGAAAAAAACATTGACTGGATTTAGAGGGCTGCATCCTGCTAACGGGGACAGCCAAGGATGGTGGCTGAGGGCATTTATGGCTGAAGTGAAGTTTTACTGGCCAGGGAAGGAGGCAGGGGCCGATTCTAAACATACTTCAGAGTGTGTTTCATTAGCAGGTGGAGGCGCAGGGGGAGTGGTGGTATCTGAAATGTACAGATTCAGGAAGGACCTGGAGGCAACAAGAGAGGAAGGACAGGTCTTCTGTCAACTGAGTTGTGTTTGAGCACAGCACCAAGACAGGAATTTCCTTGTGTGCCTCATGCCTCAAGCTTACCAGTTTGCTTCAAAGAAAAGCCTTAGACAGTCACTGTAGTATAAATAGCAAACAAACACAAGGTTCTTCTGCATCAGAATGGAAGCAAGATTCATGGCCCCAGCAGCCTGAGGGCCTGACATGTGGTCGAGCCCAGCGGCAGCCCTCCTGGGCCCCAGAGCTGCCCAGATGCCCTCTTGGCTCCCAGAAAGCCAGTGCCCTTCCTTCCAGCAAAGCCCACACAGGTGCCTAGGCCACCCGCAGCCAAACAAGTGAGGAACAGCAGCCCTTTCCCCAGGGGCTGTGCCCACAGAGGCGTGTAGGCTGCCTGCTAAATGGAAGCTAGGACACCTCTGGGGCTGCCAGCGTTTGTTTTGCTGCAGGCCCCTTGGCAGATGGTGTTTGCTCAGCCTGCCCAGCAAACCTAGGTAAGAAAATGCAGTGGGGTGCCCCAAGAGAATTAACCAGGAGTTGGTAAGGGAACATCAAAAGGAGCAAACACCCCCATGACAATGTCACATCCAGGCTCAGGGTCCTCAGGGACCCAGGGAACACATGACTTCAGGTCTCTCCTGGTATTGAGGCCCCTTGCTGTGCAAATGCTAAGGACTAAGCAGAAGAAAGGGGGCTCATCTCTAAGAGTGAAGATCAGCAAAGGGGGCAATCTGGGAGAAGAATGGCAACAATAGCCATGGCAGTGGTATAGCTAGGAGCAGAGACTAGATCTACACCACTGGGGTTCAAATCCCAGCCCAGCCACTTTTGGCTGCTGTGCCCTTAGGCAAGTTGTTTAACTTTTCCTTTTTTGTAAAGTGGAAATAGTTAAGCACCTACTTCTCAGTGTTGCTGGAGGACTAAATGAATTAGCCCCCGTAACATGATCAGAGCAAGCCTCTTTAAGGGTTGCCAAAACCAGATGACTGTTCAAGAGGGTCTCTGCTGAGTTCCAAGGACCCAGCCCAATTCTGTGCTCCCCAGGAGGAAAGTTAGGTCTATACTTTGTGGGCAAGGGTGTTCCAGCTCTGCTCCCTTCTGACTCAGCCCTCCAGGGTGCTGTTTCATTGGCTCTGTGGCTATGAATATTTCAAGGCCTATTTCTTTCATTCTTCTGAGACTCTGCCCTAGCCCCAGCTTTGGGATCTAGACACAAAGCCTGTATTTGGATCCCTGATTAGCCACTTAACTTGCTTTCCTGTCCATTATTTCTCTCCTATTCCTCTGGGTTGTTAGGGGATTGAGTGAATTGTACTTAAGCTTAAGAGTAGCGGCCCTTAATCAATGCTCCATCTTGCCTCTCTGTCTTCATGGAGCCCTGAGGGACAGTCTTCACTGTGTCCCTAGCTAATGCCCCTGCTCCACTGGCCCAATCTCAGGACCTGTTTTAAGAAGAGAGTGTAGGCCACACCCTGTCCTGTCCGCCTCCAAGGTCCTCTCCTCTGAATTCCTCTTCAGGGCCCCAGAACAGGCTCTCTGGTGCTACAATAGAAGATGATAACTACTTGGGCTTTCCTTCCAAACCAAAAACATTGTGATGTAAGTTAAGTTTGCTATAACCCAAGAAACTCAAGCAGCAGGGAGAAGAGCAAAAGAGTGTGATTTCCCCAGTATTGTCTGGGGACAAGAGCCCAGATGACCTCTTGGACAGTCCTCTCCAAAAGCTCCTTTGGACTCTGACTATAGATAGCCCTGTCCTAGCAACTTAGGACCTGACTGCTAGGGGCTATCATCTAGGGGAACATTTTATTTTATACTTTATTTCTGCTACTGGAGATTCAAGAAGACTGAGAATTCTACTCTTCAGTCATTAGCCATGTGCAAACCTGTTTTCCAAGTCCTCCAGCATAGCAAGGACCTTAACACCAAAAAGGGGGGATTTTTCTGGAGATGCTCCAAAAGCATAGAGGAAGGGACCAGGGTAAGTTACTAGTAACAGGTGTTCATAAAGTTTATGTGCAATCTTCAACGTAAAACTTTATGGACACCCTGTATATGGCCAGTCATGGGAGGCCAAGGTGGGAGAATTGCTTGAGCTCAGGAATTTGAGACCAACCTGAGCAAGAGTGAAACCTCATCTCTACTAAAAATATAAAAATTGGCTGGGGATGGTGGCACTTGTCTGTAGTCCCAGCCACTTGGGAGGCTGAGGTAGGAGGATCTCTTGAGCCAAAAAGTCTGAGGCTGCTATGACCTATGATGATGCCGTGGCACTCTAGCCTGGGCAACAGAGTGATAGTCTATCTAAAACAAACAAAAAAAAATAAGAAATTATTAGTATAGCATCAATAAATAAATTATGTTTTGACATTGCAACTGTTTTGTACTTTATTGTCGTTCTCACTTTTACCTTTCCTCCTTTTATGTGTAAAGTCCCTTTTGAAATTCTAGTCTGCCTCAGTTGTACCAAGGGCAACATGGGAAAGAGACTTTTTTCCCAATCTGTTTGACCAGGGAGAACAGGGGAGCTCTGCACCCAGAGGGTGGCAGAGCCCAGAGAGGAGGAGATGCTTGACTCTTCTCAAATGAATACCTGCATTCTGACCCCCTCCTAACTCAAAGCTTGGGAGAGCAGATTGGGTTTAGAGAGAGAGATTGTTGCCTTCCAGGCCTCAATTTGTTCCATTGTATTCTTCCCCACCCGAAAACCTTTTTCTTTACAAAATTGGATTTTAACCTATCATCCCCCACAAGAAATGTCCCCCTTTAGCCTGGACTCCTTTATGTAAGGGCCACTTTGAACCCCAGAGACAACTGCAGGTCAAATGATGACCCCATTTGGAGTGGCCTACATATTTCTGGGCATCTATCTGTCTGTTTTGCCCAGACATGCTCCTATTTACCCTTGATAATCCTTTCTGGATGTAGGATGCCAAAATAAGTATCAGTCATTTTGTCTCCAGCAGCAATCTTAGACGGCCAAGGAAATGTCAACCTTAGAAAATAAACAGCCCTAATATTAGCCTAGACATGTGGACATGTTTCCTCAGCAGGTGTGGGGGGAAAAAAACCCTTAAATTCTCATGTATTTTTAAAACATGCCTCATGCACCAAAATCTCCCAGGATGCCACTAAATGTATTTTGGCCCAGAATAGCTGCTGTTACCGTAACTCTTACCCAAGGGATGAGCCAGCATCCAGCCCTCAGTTCCCTGGGCTTAGGGAGCTGGCTGTCCCCAGAATAGGCAGAGCAGTCGCACCCCTCCTAACTCCACGTGTTCCCTCTGCCACCAGGCAGATTGCAATTCTAAGGCTGCAGCACATGGCCACTCCCTCCGCTACAGAAAAAAGTGCAAAAGCCAGATGCAAACAGGTCAGCAAGCAGACATCGGAGGTCATGCTATCACCAGTGAGCGTTTCCTGAATGAGGCCTGTGCATAGTTGTAGCATGCTCTGCTGTTCACAGGGCTGTTCTCAGGGCTGGCAGTATGAGGAGTCTCACTGCCTGGTGCTCATGGGTTTGACAGTCAGGTTGGAGAGACAGAACATCCTTGTCATGATAAACACTTAATATAGCCTGCAGGTAAGTGCTGTAGGAACACACTCAGAGGAGGGAAATCCCAGACTGGATGGAGGTCAGGGTCAAAGAGGTGCAGGAAGGAAATGGGACCTGAGCAGGATCTTGGTGCAAACCTAGACCTCAGATAAGTAGGAAGAGGACGTGCCTATGGAGAAGAATCAGGAAAGGTGAGTTCAACAAGGTTGATAGATACGAGGCATGGCAGAAACACGGCTGTATTGCAAAGAAATTAAAGCTTATCCTATGGTCTTCAAAGAGTCAGAGCAGAAAAATAAACAGGCCTCCAAATGGTGGCTACAAGACTCAGTTGGCTTGAATGTTATCCACTTTTACAAATGCAGCACCTGCAGAACAAAGAGGAAGCCACTAGGACAGGGTAGGGTGGGGGACATCAGGGAAGAGGAGAGGGAAGGAAAGAAGAATAAGAAATAGTCACCATGGCTCGGCGCCTGTGGCTCAATCTGCTAAGGCGCCAGCCACATACACCTAAGGTGGCGGGTTCGAATCCCCAGCCCGGGCCCGCCAAACAACAATGATGGCTGCAACCAAAAAATGGCCAGGCGTTGTGGCGGGCGCCTGT